>JADGIF010000144.1:0-17563 GCA_018985225.1 Amoeboradix gromovi
TGAGAGACCAGGTTGGCAACAAAGGATCACTGATAAAGTAGTTTCGCCTATTGCCTAGGTGAAGAAATATGGGACACTGCTGTGAAAAGTTCAACTGGGTAAATCTCGTCACTCGCTTTTTACCCCCAGTCTACTTTTTACAGAGAATGTCCCATACGGGATATCATATTGAAGTAAATTATTTTAGTGTAAAAGCTTTTCATCCATCAAAATCTTAGAAACAATGACTAATAAGAACAAGAGAATACAAAAAATAAGTTATACGAAAGGTGGTAAGAAGAAAAGGAATGGAACAGATAAAGAGTATCGCCTAAGAAAATGCACCTTTTGATTAGACATTAAGAGACCTTATTTGAAAGAGATAGTGGTCATCTTGTTTATTTTAAAGAGAGGAATGCCATTAATAAAGAAAATTGGTTTGAAAGGAATTTTATTAATAATAGTATTTCCTCCTTATGGAGCACCTCCTTTAAAAACGAGTTAGTCTAGTTTTTATATTTGGTGTCCCATATGGCAACTAGCATTAGTGGACCCGTTCCAGTGGTTTCTCTCGCTTCCACTAGCCTGAAGCGGGATTGAATATGGACACATGTAGTTCAAGTTTAGGTTCCTCGCTGCCAATCTAATACATCCGCTTTCAAATGGCAGTTTGAGCATACCTTTGACTCGCAAAGCTGCATAACATTCCACCAATAACTTTCCCTTTTTGACGATAATTTCATTAATATACCGTTGGCGTGAAAGTGAAAAAGACAAAAATAAACAACTCTCAATATCATAGGACTTCTTTTTATTGGTACTGGTATTTTATCACCAATCAACACTTTGCAGATCTACGACAAGAACCTTTCTTGATTACTTAAATGCATTAGCACCTTATATGAAGCAAATGAATTGGTTTTATAGTCAGAAATGCTTTAAACAGTGGCGATTTAGAAGATTTGGATTAAAACAAAAGATCAAATACACGATGTATAATGAATTGGTGACTGGAGAAAAGACATAAACGACTTTCAAACTCAGTGATCAAGAGAGAAAGAAACAGAAATTCAAGAAGGGGAACTTGAAAAGAGCTATTTGTTGGGGAAATGGTGGAAAAGCACACGTGAAAGGGTGTGATCCGGTTCCTAATAGATTATTGCGTCGTCAATTCTCAAAATGGGGTCAAGTAATCATTGTACCTGAAGAATATACATCCAAGAAATGTTGTAGATGTAAAAATGATGTGAATAGTAAAGAGTATGGAAAACGATTAAGGTTGAGAAAATGCGAATCATGTGGCTCAATTATGGATCGTGATGTTAATGCTAGTTTAAATATTAGAGATTTGTTTATTAGTTATGCAACAACATTCCAAAAGCCTTATTGGCAAAAGTCACTAGCTAGTGACCATCGTCCTTCAAAAGATGATATCAATATAGTAGGAGTTCCTCCTCTCAATGGGGAGATGGAACTGTGAATACTTTATATAAGAGCAAGTAACTGTTAATTCAAATAAAATCGATGGCTGCGACACGCAACGTCTTTTTGAACTCATCAATATTAAATTAATTTGTTCATATCTCAATGAATACTTTTTGTTATATAGAATTAAAAATAAACTAATAAATATCCATCTTGTTTTGAGAGTGAGAAAGTCAAAGAATCAATTGAATCGAATGCCATTAGAACATGGTACGAATGTTGATTTTCCTGTGTGAACGACCCAGAATGGAAAAAGTGGTAGAAAGTTATTGTAGCACCTACAAGAACCTGAATGGCAAGATATGAACTTTGATGCTACGATTCCTTTGGGACACCCATTATTACATCAATAAAAACCTTTATTTCATGGAATGGGGTCAGTTTCTGATTGCACGTCTCTGCGGTTCCTTCTAACAAGGATCTTCTATGCTCTATGAGAAAAAAGAGATTATGCAAAAAATAAAAGCTGATTCATTTTCGGAAATTCAAGCTGAAAACTATCATCCTGGACTACTGGTGCTTGTGCTAGTTCCCTACATTGAAAATCTCCCAACTTATAAAGGTCTGAAATTGTTAACTATTTTATTGAAATGCATCCAAAAGCACAAGTTCGAGGACATAGTTTTAGAGGGTTACAACGACACAATAATTACTTATCTTATAACTCTCCCTGAGAGGCTCTCCATGGAATGGGAAGATGAAAATTATTATATCTACATTTTTGATAAAATTAACAATAGGCTTGCTTTAAATCGCTTTATAAAACGCGGAAAACTGGAATTACTTGTACTTCATGACAGGGTTAATGTTGAATGGATCGATCCTATCAATAAGCAATGCTGCGTTGATATGATGTTGAAGTTAAATTACAAATTAGATGAACTACCCAAAGACCCATTTATGGTGAAATGTCTAATGGCTAGATGTAAAGGTATGTCTAGTTTAGATATATCTTACAGAATCTCTTCAATACTGCCTGAACTGCAACAAGAGCAACTAAAGTCTCTTTTTCAGGAGTATTTACATTACCATACTGATTCAAAAGTATTGTCCGATATGACAGATGAGCAAATCGATTGCTTCATAGTCGTGGGTAACTCATTTCATAAAGTTGCAACTTGTAATTTTGTTTGGATATCCTCCTTTATGTCTGCTGCAATGGATCAGCTAGATTCTACTAAAAGCTATAAAATTCAACATTTAATTAATATATGGTACATCAACGAGAGCAATAAGCCCAATTTTAAAGTTCCGATTGATATATCAAACAAAGTAAACGAGTTATTGCATCTGCCACTGAAACCAAACAAGTTAACCAAAAGACCACCATTGCAGCTAGCTAAAGGATGGAGCCCAGCCAATGAGCTGCAAAAGGTTTTGGCAGATCATAAAACAATTTCAGATCGGCCTAGGGATTCTGATGATGATTCTAATTTTGATGATGAGGAACTGAATGAAACAGACTATTTGGAAATACAACCCAGTAACAAGTTGAAAAAACCTGCATTTATACGTCAGATAATGGAGTACCTGAATGATTCAGAAGACTCTTTTAAATTGCAATCCGCTTATAACAATATTTTAGATATTATTAACAATTCTGATTGTGCGGATCTGAAAGAGGTGTTGCCTCGGCTTATTGAGTTATTGGTCAAGGCAAATAACAGTGGCCACTTGCAGTCCTTTGAAAATATACATTTAGCACTCGAGGCTTTAGTTGTAAAATATCCCGACTTGGCATGTAATGTACTGTACAAACTTCTGTGCAACAGTAACATTTCTGAAAAGGCAAGAATAATAGATGCAATGGTTGTAAGCAGCAAGAAACTCAAAGAAGATAACAACTACTCAAAACATGCAATAACATTCATTCTGACCTTGCTGAATTCTTTTGAATTAAAAAACGACCTCATAGTGATTAAAAGATATGCGCTAGCTGTACAGACATTGGTACTCTTCAGTAAAGATGCCTACATGTTAGGAATTATAATTGTTGAAGCAATTAATTTTTACGTTAAACTGTGCAACTACGACCAAAACGACATTAAAAAAATTTGCATTAAAGGCGTAGATTCCTGCTTCCAGATTGTTCTGCATAGTAGAATCAATATGGAAACTTTGATAAAAGAATTGCCGATAGCAGAATTGATTGAGTTTGGTAAGATAGTGCCAGAAAAATCATTAACAAGAGAAATGCTAAATTTAATAACTTCTGAAGATTAATAAATCAGTCTTAAATGAATTTTAATACTATTTTTTAAAACAGTAAAAATATGAGTTGGGATGACCAATGGGACGAGATTGAAGAATCCACCCAAATGAATGAGAGCATTACACAAATTGAGCCGGTTGCAGCGCCGAATAGACTCGACCGACCCGTAGGGAATGATGACAAAAAATTTCCCTTGGCGGAGGATCATGAAATATCTGGACAACCAGCATCAATTAGTACTGCGCAGAAAGACAATCGAGACATACCGGAACAGAGCGTGCACCCATTAAACCAAGAGTTACAGAAACCAGATCACCCAAAATACCAGCAGCCTCAAAAGGCACCACAGCAAGAGGATAACTGGTCCTTTTGGTCTAGCGTTTCCGCAATAACCGCCCAGATAAAACATGCAGCCGAAGAAACTATTGACAATGCTTATGCTCAATTGGATCCCGAGTACAACCAAGGTCAGGTCAAAGATACTATTCCATTGGATGAAGATAAAGCGAAACCTTCTTCAAACGATGCCCCACTCAACTCTCCAAGTGAATCTCAGAAATCCACAAATTTGTTCGAGACTAAAGATCTTATGAAGACAACCGAAAATGTCCTGAATATAGTTGACAAGGGATTTGATTACGCTAGTGAGTTTTTAGGAAACACACTTTATAAGGGCTATGAGACAGGTAAGCAATTTGGCACTTCATTAGCAAAATCTCCGCCGATGCAATCTGCTTCTGAGTCTACGTTTGAAGTAAAGAAATCAGTCTCTCAAATTTCTTCTAAACTTGTAGATGTGTCACTTGACGCACTTGAGGGCATAGGCAAGAACATATATGATATTGCGCCTCGGACAAGTAAATCTCCGAATAAAACTGCGTCACCTGCTAAACCGCTCCAATACACCGATTTTGACTCTTACTTTCATGAAATAACTGGCAAAGCTCAAGTGGATGCTCTAGCTGTCATTTCATCGAATCGCCTTGCTGTTTTAAATTGGGACGTGGATGAATTATTAGAAGCTGCTTTGGATGATGATGAAATCAGTAGTGATAGCCTAAACTCCATAAAAGGTAAAAAGCTTCTGGAGTATGGCATCTATAACTCAGAAACCGAGTACTTGATGTTTTTGTGTGAATCAACAGGTGTTTTTTTATTAATTTAGAAATTATCTGCTTTAATCTCAGGAATATTGGCCAATCTTGGAGCAATAATGACTTTTCATTATCTGATATAGTCGTTAAAGAATACATAATAAACAGTATCCGACTTTTGCTGATGTTTAGTATAAGGTACGCTACTGCTGAAAATGAGAAGCATATTAACGAACAGACAGGGATTGCCATTAATTATGTTCAGCAATGTGCTATGCTACTAACTAAACTCTATAAGCAATAATAAAGAGCCATTACAATTAATCACCAATTTATTGTTATTCTTCTAGTTCGTCTTCATCTTCATATGTATTAAAGACACTCAAAAGATCACTCAAGTCACTCAGATATCCAACCTCCCCGATTATACTTAGTAAGACTGGCAGTACTATGAAAGCTAAGTTAGTTTAAACTACCAGCAAAAACCACTACAACTACAAACAAGAAGTAAAAGATAAAATAATACTTCTGAAATACTATACTACTAGCTAAACTAAGAGCCATTACTCCAACGAATTTCGTAGCAGCTATTCCAGTTAATATTGTGTTGCCTACATCGACATAACAATTAACAATTCTATTCTCTATAGAGCCTTGATTTTTGAGATATTTAATCATCAAATGGCTGGTAAACTCGAACGTGATACCCATGCTCATTATTAAGTTGGCGGCTAGTAGAGAATTTAATTCCAATCCTAATAAATGGCTAAAATTCATTACGCAGCTAGATACCATTATTTGCAACACAACAATAATTAGACCGCTTTTCAGACTACCCAGCAACAGAATGCTAATAAATAATGTCAATAAAACCACGAGTAACATGACATAAGTCAATCTCCACTTTAATCCCAAATATTGCTCAAAGAATACGTGAAAAGGACTATAGATACCAACATCAAACGGTAGCTTACTACTGAGATACCTGTTAATGTCCTCGTCTAATTGCAGTGCCTGGATGAACTCGTACTGGCTGCTTATACTTTCATGCCACGTCCTGTACGATATACTGACTGGACTGTTGTCGTCATCATAATCTCTGATATTCACATCATTCTGGTATGCCTGCCCACTGTTCAAGCAGGTATCACCAGTAGAACTGTTTAACCATAATCTTAAAAAAGGAACGTAGTCTTTATCATGTATGGGCACATGCTTATTAAAACATGGGACACAGTCGCCAAAGAAAGTATCTGGCTTACACAATTCATCTCTGGTTGGCAAATGATAGCCTCGATCCATGTCCTCCTTGCTCCCTGCATGTCCACCACAGCATCCAAGCTCAGGATCTAACCAGCTCATAAAATCATCTATAGGTGCTGTTGTAGAGCTTTTGGTGGCAACTGAAAGCAAACTGACCATGTTGTTCTCCTTACATATTGGTGATCTGCCACAGAGATATAAAATGCTATCACTATTCAACTTTACATCGTAGCCGGTATAGTACACAGGAGCACCGATGACCAGCTTGTCTATATAATGGTAGTAGTCTTTTAAATAGCTGTTAGAAGGCAATACGTCAACTTGGTTCAATCCCATTGGAATAGTCATCTGCAGGGTAACTGATACCACCAGAAGTAGAGCTATAAAGTACTTAATTACCTTGGAATGTTTTAACAGAATGATAACAAGCTTTCCCATCACAGTGCTACTCGGATCTACAGGAGTATTCTCCTCCGGTATGGTGTAAACATTGCTTGGCTTATCAAGCGTAAATACAGCAGGAAGGAAAATTAGCTGTGCTATCATGTTTATGATCAATGCGACACTGGCATACAAACAAAAAACAGTGATTGCAGGGGTGTCCATCAACATGGCTAACAGAAACGATACACTCTCTAACAATGTAGTGGTTATAATACTTGGCCCTATAGATGACATTATAGATGACCATTCCATTGGTATATTATCAGTAAAAGGTTGGTTTTGTGAAGTATTCATATTGGTGTAATTAATGCGCTGTTTGTTAATCAAAAACAGATTGTCAACTCCTATTGCTAATATAAGAAATGGCAACACCTCCAGTAATATAAAAGATGGCTTGATGCCCATGATGTGCATAATTATAAAGGTAGTAGTAAGTGAGCTTGTAATTAGCATTAAACCTAGCAGAACAATATACCATGAATATCTGATTCTGTTTAAAACGTTACCAACTGCGCTGCTGCCGGTTACTGTTGTTGTATTTAGAGTAAACAAGATGTAAATAAACATACAGATATAGCTTATAAAGATAGCTATGAAGTCCATACTTGTAGCTTTGTTCACCTCCAATTCAATAGATGACTCAACTGAATAGATTAATGGTGTATCCATGCTAATGTTAGCAAACAAAGTTAATAACTTGAGCTCGAATTTTTCACTTATGGTAGGAATATGTCTCATTGGAATTGTTACAAGCAGCCCACGACTATCAAATAATGAGTCCTTCTTGTAGTCAGCCAGTACCATGGATGGCTGCAATGGCTGCAGAAACAGAGGCAAGCATTTAATGTCAGTAGGATGGAGTAGGCAAGATAAAGTAGAATTCCATTGAATCGAATTCACTTTGTCTAGCTGATTGTGATAGTAACCATATATAGAATAAATCACACAATTACTGTTGATTTCCAAACATAGATCATTAAAATGCCAAGTTTTGTTGTCAACTTCAACAGTCATAGATGAGATGGTTTCAACCAGTTCTGCAATCTTTATGACATTATCATGGGTTATAACGCTGTCTTTAGATGTTAAAATAGCTTGCTGAATACGATAGAATCTGCCAAAAGTAGAATCAAATTTAGATTTGCTAATTCGAGAGTTGGAAGACGGACTGGACCATAAAAGTACAGGGTCAGTCTCGAATTTTATGGTAACCAAGGAGATAATGATGGACAACAAGATAAAGTATAAAGCCATAACGAAAAGCAGCTTTCGTCTGTACAATGTGGAATAAAATCCAATATTACCAGAGAGTCTACTTAGATAATACCATGCTGGGGTGCTGATATTAGCATTATATACTACACTAGTAGAGGGGGTACTAGTGTGGTGAAGACTCTTATTGCTACTAATTAGATCATCCTCGTTGTAGTCATCTGCGGTAGAAAGTAAGGGAGTTTGGAAGGATCTGCGCCTTTTAAACAGCTTAAACAAAGCATACAGAAAAAACAAAAGGACGCTAGTCGAAATGACAGATATCATCCAAATTTGATTAAAAAGTGGAATGTTGGTATACTGAATATCAGAGATGTCGGGGCAAACATCAGGGCAGTCTAAGCATGGGCATTTATAAGTGGGATCATTGCACGGGACAACAGTAGAATTAAGACCCGTAGAAATGTTCACAGGTACAAAAGTAAATGGTGAACCCATTGGTCGCTTTGTACCCAGAAATTTAGCCAAATCAACCCAATCCTTCGCTGCTCCCCCAATGAAATCTAGTACGTTAGTACCACTTGCGCTTAATTTGACATCTTTGCATGAATTGTAAAGTCCTTCTCCAAACTGGTTGTTAATGGACAAATTGGCTGCAACCACAATTTTACCATTTTTGCCTTCACCTGTTTCTGTAATGTTAAATATTGCTTGATCGCCACATGTAATCTCACAGAATAAAGTTTTGAAATTCTGGACGCAAGCTGGACAATTACCAGCAAAAAGATTCACTATTTTAAAATTTCTTTTTAGATCATCAAATTGGTTAGATGTGCAGCAAACTGCTTCAGAATTGAAAGTGGAAGGGCAAAATTCCATAATCTCGGCTTTTAGCTCGTCTTTTGGTATATCAGGAGTAGTGTCGTTTGCACAGGGAATACCTTTGGATAGGAAGGGTCCACAATATCCTTTCATCTTACATAATCTTGGAGCTGCGGCCATTCAAAATAATTTGTAATAAAACCTCCTTTTCATTTGATTTGCCAGGAAAAAATAAAAGTATCAATAAGTGAGACAAAATTACTGACCAGGCATTTGCAACTATAGGTCTCGTAGAATTGAGAATAGCGAATTTGTTTTATGCTGCTTGTTACACTTGTAGGTCTACTAGGCTATGTAGTTAGCTCATTCTTGATCTTTAAGGATTCTCGTGGCTAGCTAAACTTGTGCAAAAAAGAGCATCAGTTCTAGTAACAGTCGCACTACCATATTTGGAGTTTTATAAAAGGAAACAGCAAAAAGGAAATTGTGCTAATTATTAATCTACAAAGAATAAGAGAGTAAAGTCAGTTATATGCGGATTTACTAAACTATTTCAATTACGCCCGCTCAGCCCCAAAGGGTAACAATAACAATTAGGCAATCTTCAAGCCATAGAATGCCAGCTAACAACTGGCAAAGTGCATGAATGGTAGAGAAAAATAATAGTGCTATTCCTAGGTTTTTAGCTGGGTTCCTCTGTAAAAGCCACTTGATTATAGTCTTAAAAATATTGCCCAATAGTGTGCTTCAATACATTCCATGGTGGCGCAAAAAAGAGTGCGATGCCGATTCTAAAATTCTAATAAGAACTGTGGAGGCAAAGTTCTCCTTGCAGTGCACCCCTAATGATACCTGGTTTGAATGTAGATGCGGAGCGCAAGCCATTCGAACATTTCAATTTCCCCGAGGAATTGGCAACAGTGGATACTAACAATTGGAAATTCACTTATAGCACCAACGATTTGAAAATAGTGCAATTTACTAATGTTCCACAGTTCACAAAGGATCAAGATGAGTTGATTCGAAAATTTGCAAAAGAATCTCATCCTAAGACAACAAAAGACTGGGAGAAACTATCTAAATCGATAAATAAGACAGCCGTAGCTTGTAGATTTAGGTATTATGGTCCACTGAATGGTAAATAAATGTGATTAACACGATCAAAGCAGTCTTTGAACATAATAGAATTCTGAACATAAAGGTTGTGACTAATAACCTGGTTTACAAGAACACCGCAGGGAAACCGTTGATGCCTACGCTCCACATCTTTAGGCGGGATTAAATAGAGGTGCATGTACTTCAAGTATATGTTCATTGCCGCCACGCGATCTCTATCTGGATCCAAAAGACAGTTTCTATATGTGGATATATCCAAGTTCTTTTCTTTCTAGCGCCACACCTTGTACACGTTTGACTCGTAAATGCTTCTTTAGAGCTCACTGATGTCTTTCTCTTTTCTTTAAACGATGACTTTGTTTCTAGACCATTTATGAATATAGAAGACTGCATTTTACATCGCCTGGTGATGTCTTTATGTACGACATATTCTGGCTGTGATTATTTTGAGCCATCTGCAACAGATGAAAAGAAGACTATCGAGTTTATGCAGTTATAACACTCCAGAGAGATAGCTAATTGAGCTAAATAGCTAATGTAATCACGATAAATGGTTTATGGAATTAAAATCTAGAGTTGTAACACCTGTGAAGAGCTTGAATGGTAGAAGTCATTACGCAGTAATTCCTTTGAGACTCACATTTTCCGCATTGATAGAAACTACTATCTGTGTTACAGATTCATATCTGATTGTATTTCTCAAATTTTATCATAATAAATTCTTTTCTAGGAGCTCAAACTCATGGCAAATATTGCGGAAGAAGTAGAAGATGTGTGGGTATTCATATGCCAATACTTAGAAGTAGAAGACAAAATGAAACTGAGACTGAATCGATTTCTTGATCGAGTTATAAAATCTCCAACATTATGGATGGTGTTGAATTTAGAAAATTCAAAAATATCCAACACTCTTATATTCCAAAATTCAATCAGAAGTTTGAAGTTCATCGAAATTAAAGATTGTAAACTGCTAAATGGTTCCGATATTATTGGAATGATAAACCATCAAAAGTTGCTAAAATTTCTTCACTTGCATTTGTTTTATGGCTTAAATGACTGTGGATCTCCAGATTTGAACTTGAATCTTAACACGCTTAAGTTGATTAACTGCGGTTTAAATGATAACGGAGTCCAGAATTGGATAGATTGCTTTCCCAGCCTTAAAGAATTAGATTTGAGTAATAATTTACAGCTTGAAGGGAATTTCGAGATAAGCCACACTAATCTTAGTTTGCTAAACCTTTCATGCTCTAACATTGGTTCGCCTTTCATCCTAAAATTGCCAAATAGCATTTCAATTTTAATTTTGTCGCAATGCTATAAGCTGGATGAAATGGCTTTTGAATACTTTCGAAACAACAGGAGTTTGGTTTCTTTAGATATATCTTTAAATCTACAGTTGAATTTGTTCGTAGTGCATTTAAGTCATCACCATTCTCTTCGTAATTTGAATCTTCGAGGCATTAAGAATATTCCGACAGCGCACTTGAATAGAATTTTAGATACCAACTCTCTTGATCAGTTATTAGATCCTTTAGGTCAATGGCAATACAGATAGAGTAAATCAATGATTACCAGTACGTGAGTTGCTCCATAAAAACTAGCGCAACTTAAAAAACTACTCTTGGTGCTAGAACTGGTGAAATAGACCCAAATCCTATTTGATAATCTGCGTAATGGGAGAAAGAGTTCTACAATCAGTTCATCTCTGCCACTCGGGTACTTCACTGTTTTTAGGCAGAACATCTGTGACTTAGATTGTTGTAAAACGATTCACACCCAGTGCTCCACTACATTACAACGGGTACATTAGATTAGCCTTGGATCTCTATAGTATCACTTAGTGCTAACATATGTGCCGTCACGTCTATGGCAGCAGAAGCACTCTTTTGATACTTCGAACTGGGGAATATGCAGAGATGATGTCTCATTAGCAATGGGTTCCCTAGTTTCCGGTTCCTTCTACTGTAATAGTCCTTTCTAGTATGCTTATAACCGCTGTAGCCACAGTAAATCAATTGTATTGTTATTTTTGCTCTCTCATATCTTGCCTTAACGCTTTATCTGTAATCGTAATTGATAATTTGATACTCTAAGCAGATGCCTTGCCCATTGCAGACTCCCATCAGTTCTTCATACAGCTAGTCTTCGGCTATTTTAACAAAGTCTGAGAGCCTACAATTATCAAGCAAATGTCATTTATTAATTTTTTATATCAAGACTATCAATATGGCTCAGCCATTTGAGAGTAACAAAAGGCATTCTAGTCGATGACGCTTTACATGCAAAATTAGAGACTATCCGAAATGAGTTCGCTATCAATAAGTAATACAGAGTTGTTCTAACCAATAAGACTCCAAGAATAATTTTTAATTGCGATTGGTCAAGGCATTTTTTGTCTCCAAACCATCTTTGAAAGTTCAAATTACAGGATTTATAGAGACACCGCTTCAGCCGTTTTCAAATCTTTTAATTTACTCTCGTTTTTAAACATGCTTTCTCATCTTTTTTCTTTGAATACTTTTCACCATTTAAACCATACTTGCATCGATGACCCTGGGTCAATAACTCATTACATATCATGTACTGTATCCACAAAACAAATTCCACGTCTTTTGATTGCTTTAGTAATTTTTGACTTCGTTTTGCTCAGCGTCTCAAGAATTTTTCCCTAATTTTTGGAATACTGACATAACAACAAGCATTCTTGAGTCTACCACCATTTTTGACTTCTTTAGGAAACATATTATGTGTCATAATAAACAGCTAGTCCATCTTGAATCACTTGATGATTTTGCAGATAGATATCATGGCTTAAAAATATCCAAACATGGCACAAATATCAAAAATCCATCAGTATCTATAGACATGACATTCTTGGATGGAATTTCAGATTCAAGGAGTATTCCTAGTCTGACTAATTACTGCAATATCTGTTAATATTAGTAATACGACATGTAATGAATCCAAATTTGGTTCCACTCTTGGGACATCTGCGCGACAGAATGATGTTTTACCATCAAAACGAATAGGAGAGACGTACATGCAAAAATGGAGACATGCATGCAGCTAACACAGAGTTATCTGGACACATTTTGAATCTTAAACTTATACGGATACTTAACATTTGGGTGAAAATTCACATATCCACCCAATTATCAAGGGAGATATTTGACACTTTTAAATTTCATATGCAACGAAATAGTACCAATAGTGGAAGAGCTAAGGTTGAGCAATTGGTAGAATGCGAGTACGTTCCAACATTAGTGTACTATTCAGATGGAAGTATAGCAGTTCAACACCCCATAGTCTACAGTTTAATGCTTCCACTATTTCCAAATAGCCAAGACACATCTGATTTCGATGACCCGTCATTGAAATCTATTGGCTTAGATGGCAAATAATGTATATAATTTGTATATTGAGATACTTATTTTTCCAATCCGCGTTTGGATAACATTGAGGTTTTCAAAAATGTCATCAACTTCAAATATAGAGAAGAGTAAGTTGAGGATAGATATGGTAACGTTATGGGCAGATCAACATTTAAAAACGCAAATTCGTAAAGTTTAAAAATAAATATATGAACTCGACTCAACTACAAATTGTAAAACACTAAAGCTAGTAGAATGGTAAATTTAACTACTTATCTTAAATTACTACAAATATTTTAATATTTTGAATGGCATCATGAAGCCACTTGCGACACTTGCACTTCTGGTGGAACAGAAGTAACAGAGTTTGGCTCCAATTGATTGCTATTACATTCTCGATGCAATAATACTACAATTTCACTGCATGAGCAGTAGTTTGAGATCAAATACTTAGGGGCATGGATGCCATATCACACACGTGGAGTGTAATCAATGTCTTTTGATAACAACAAATCTGTAGAACTCCAATGCCCCTAATGTCTGGAGGAACCAAGCTCGCAACATGTGTGTGCTGATATCACAGAGTTTTTGAACCTCTACGTACATGTAGACTTAAAAGGAGAAAACAATATGGTAAACTAAACCCTCTTGAATTCTGCGATTTTTCTGTAGACTCTTATGATCAAGCGCTTGAAAGTGATAAACGTATGTTGTTTTAAACTGAGTATTCTGTAACACATTCTTTTATAGTAGATGTTAATCAGTTTCGTTTACATTTACTTACTAACTCTAGCAGTATCCTTAGAGAGTTATAACATACCAATTATTTTTATTAAAAAGAGCTCAAAGTCTTCAAAATGGAGAGATATTGCTTATGAAATAACAGGAGATGATTTTAGACCACATAAGACCTGTTTAAAGCCAGACTACCATAAGAGATATAGATCTATCGCAAAACGAAAACTTTTCTTGGCTTTAAATGTACACAATAACGAGGAAATATTACCTCAAATGCTAGGAAATATTATTGAACTAATATCGTATGTCTCTCCGAAAAACATTTTTTTGTCTATATTTGAGTCCGGAAGCAGTGACCAAACTAAAGATATCATGGACAAATTTATAAAAATGATTGAGCCTATGGATATTGATTTTGAAATTATATCTAGCCCAATTGAAAGAACTTCCCAAATGAATCGAATCGAGTACCTCGTCTATATTAGAAACCTGGCATTGGAACCTTTGTTTAAGCAAATTGAAGTATTAGAATCAAATTCGCAATTTGCAGACCCTCACATAGACTACGATGCCGTTGTCTTCTTAAACGATGTTTATTATTGTATCAATGACCTGATTGAACTGCTATACCAGCAAGCATTGAACGATGCCCACATTGTTACTGGTATGGACTATGACGCACCAGGAAATGGATTACCTAGGTTCTATGACACTTGGGTTGCACACACAACTAGCGGGAAAGCAGTCAACAAGTCGCACATGGACAGAGATATTTCGGATGACAGTGAGACTAATGATCGAATTATGAAAGGGCTCCCTGTGCAAATGGGATGTTTATGGAATGGAATGGCAGTCATGTCAATAAAACCATTTAAAAGAGGTATTAGATTTAGAAGGGGTAATAACATTGCACCCAATTTAAAGGCACCTGGAGAATGTGCTGGCTCAGAGTGTAGCACGTTATGCCTAGATTTCTTAAAATTTGGGTTTTCTAAAATTCTTATGGTTCCTAGAGTTAAGGTAAAACTGACTGATTTAGGTAGCATATGAATCTGGAGTTTATTCAAAGCTAAAAGAAGAAAACAATGAATTTAAAGTAGCATACCCACCAAATAGAATACGAAATCCCATGGAAGATAAAATGATTGCCAAGTGGGCTGACCCACCTAAGCAGTTTCTTTGTATTCCTTATTTTGATGGACAGCGAGGTAGAGATCCTTCAATTGGAATGCAATACATGGAGCCTGTCATATATGAAGAAGACTATGCTTGATAATAAACCTTAATGTAAAAAATGAATTTCACTTTACTTAAATATAGCTACATGATGACAGCTGGTATTATTTTAGGCTCAAACAGACTGTCGCTCTTAGCTTTAACAAACTTATCCCATTTCCTCTCCAAAACCACACTTTGAGAGTCAATCCAGGTATCGTCATCATTCGGTGCTTCTAAGGTAGGCTCAGCTAAAGAACCAGCGCGTGTTTTTCTAGCTGCTCTTTCTCTTAAATCGTGTTCGTACATATTCATCATTTGTTCAAAGTTGACTACAGTTTTTGGGGCCATTCTGTCTTTCAAATAATCATAATAAGTAGATGACAAAATTTCCTTTCTATTAGCGTCTCTTAAAGAGACTGGTATAGCACCAAATGATCTTTTGCCTTGCTCTTCGGCATCCTCTTTTGAGAGCTCGAAAAAAGTTTGAGCAAACACAGAAGGTCTTACTGTTATATCATAGTTAAGACTTGAAAACATAAAGACTTCTAACCTTGATCTATATAAATAAGTATTTACAGGTCGTTAACATCCAAATTTGGAAACAGTTGACAAAAGTCCACATTCCAAACTGCTTGATCTTCCCATACCTTTGAAGTCATAATTGCAGTTCCGAGTAGCCACCTAGCCCAGTTGCTAGAAGAAAAAGTAATATTGCAATGGAATATTGTCCGCTCTAAGTATATAAAAAAAATGATTGCAGCCTCGGCTGACAGTTGAGAACTTAAAAATAAGGGCAAAAGGAATTTCTCAATTTGGCTTACTGAGGGGATAGAATTAGGGATAGAATATACTATGTTTTTGTCTAATGGGTATATCGCTTCATCTAAAATTTGACTAAGATTAGGTTTTTTGATTTTATCGTTTGCCCTCAATATATCTACAATTCTAATAGATATTTGCCTGATGGAGTTTGGAATAGAGCCTTTATAGAGAGTGTACTGAAGAAACATAGTAGAGGTCGAGTTACACTTTCTTAGTCTCTTCTTGTGATGAGCCGTATGAAGAGCAATTCTTAGAGTTTCCATGTCTGATGGAACAGCCACCTTTTCTTCTTTTTGCTTTTGCATTAATGTCGGAGTTGTGGGGACTGTTGGGGCATTTATATCGTAGTTTTCGGAGAATACATGAAGTCTCTTAACTTTCGTTTCGCTATCAGAAGTAATAACAGGTGTTGGTGACAGCCCATCGTCTAACAAAGGTGTAGACGACAAAGGTGGAGTTGCAGCAATTTTGTTATGACTTCCCAGAAACGTTGTTTTGATTGATAAGCTTGATTTTCTTCTGGTATGAATTCCAAGGAACATTCTGTCTCTCTCATTTATATTTGAGATATAGTTTCCCATTTGGAGATTTGGTTCTTTGTTTCTCTTTAAACAATTTTAGCCTACCAATCAAATAAAAATTGGCTTGGAACATTCGATTTGAAGAAACGGATTCACGCAAACACTTAACTTCAAAATAATTATACTCGTCACACGTCACGATGTTGAAAACATTTTTTCCCAAACTTGTGCAAAATAGTCGGGATAGAAAGTTGTACATTGGCACTTTCAACTCGTCAAAAGTAAGCATTGTTACTGGAAAGAAATTAGATTATTCTATTTGGTCTAGTTTATTCCACTCTAACGTTTGCGGTGTGCTAAAAGTGTTTGAGGAGAATGAAGAGCATTGTGTTGTATATCCGGTTGCTGGGCGAAGTATACATGATCTAGTTAAGCTATATGGTCGATACTCAGAAGACATGTGTTGGAAAGTTTTGGAACAAATGCTGGATGTCGTTCGATATTTGCACGACTTAAATGTCCTTCATAACAACCTGACTTCAAAAGTAGTTTATATGCAAGAAAAGCTCAACACTATTAAAATAGGGGATCTTTTGGATGCTACAATTGGAAATTACTCTAAATTAGGTAGAAACGGTAAAAATAACACCAGGAACAAGGAAATATCAAGAATTGGTATTATACTCTTTGAGATGATTTCAGGATCGATCATACGGACCCATTTGACATCTGAAGACCTCAAGGCACTGAAATGTAGCAGCTCCATGAAAAGTATGATTCTGCAACTTATCACAAGGCCAGCAACCTTTGATAACTTGAATCAAAAGATGCTGAAAGCTAATAGAACACCAAGTGTGTCCCAGGTAAAGTTGTTGAACAGTAAAGATTCTTGGACTGTCATATTTGATTGCCTTGGTGGTAGTTTGAGCGCCGAACTTGTAAATTGCCCGGATAGAATGAAAGTTGAAATGGTTAAAGAGTATCTTTGCTCCAACTATTCTAAGTTTTCCTTGTCTTATTGCAACTTAAGAAAAATCATTACATTCCACCCCAACAAGGCCGAATTCTTAAAGCTCAACTCCAGTTTAACAGAGTTTGACCATTCTAACTTGTCTTGGATCTTGTTAGAAGTATTGTATTACGAATCAGTGTTGTACTCTCAATAAAGTCTTTTTTATTTCGAACATGCTCCATAAAAACTAGCGCAACTTAAAAAACTACTCTTGGTGCTAGAACTGGTGAAATAGACCCAAATCCTATTTG
>JADGIF010000145.1:0-17537 GCA_018985225.1 Amoeboradix gromovi
AGAGTAATGATGCTAGTATAACATTACAAGATGACTCTAGAAAAGAGTACCGTCTAAGAAAATGCACCTTTTGCTTAGATGCTCAAAGACCTCATATATTTGAAAGAGATGCAGGGTCTTCTAGTTTTATTTTGAAAAGAGGAATACAATCAATGAAAGAAAATTGGTATAATAGAAGATCTTTTATTAATGACAGCATATCCTCCGTATGGAGCACCTCCTACAAAAACGAGTTAGTCTAGTTTTTATATTTGGTGTCCCATGTCTTAAATACAGAAAATCTCTCAGAGGAACAGATTTAAGTTCTTAAAGTTAGCAGCAATGTTTTCGGACACTAAGAAACCGATTCCGGTACTACAGGATACACGTGAAAGAAATTTGAAATAAACGTAGATACAATTTATTCTTGACTAACTTTTGATGGTGAGGGGATAATAACCTCAACTTTAGGCTTCTTAGCTTTTAAAACAGCAGTAGTTACATCGTTTTCCGCAGAGCCTACTTCAGCTTGTTGCGTAGAAGATAAATTAACAGATTCAATGGTAACTTGAGCAATTTCAACTTTACCATCTACTTTTCCTTCAACTACATCAATAGTGGTGGACACGACTTTTGAATCAGGACTGTTTTCGTTAGTTTGATCTTTTTCAGCTAACTGTTCAATAGCAGTGATGCTGGATTCTACAACAGTATTATCGACGGTTTCACTAGTAGATTCCACTTTTGGTACTGATGTTACAGCTGCTTTTGCATTAGTGATTGTGGAATCAACATCGATCTTCGGAATCTTGCTAGCTACTTCATCATCAACACTTGCTAATCTTTTAGTTGAAATCTGTGCAACTTCCTCTTTTTGTACAGAATTTGACATGTTTCAAAACTGAAATATAAAAACAACTTTTATACAAAGACGATGTAACGTCAGCGACGCTAAATTACATTCGAGAGGCAATTGCATGAAAATTTACTGATCTAATTTTCCATTCAGAGGCATTAGCAATTTAAAATTATGTTGCACATGGCAAAAGTTGATCAGATGTCCTCTAAATTCTCTAAATTGTTATAAAACAGAAATGTTAAGCTTTCGGACAATGAATCCAAATCAGCAATATACAAACAATGCACAGTATTCGCAAGGCCAAACATATCCTCAGGGTCAATCTGCACCTGCACAATATGGTAATTTGCAGCCTGGTTATGCTCAAAATCAGCAAGGAATACCTAATCAGGGTCAACAAAGAATGCCTGGTCAGAGCCAGGGGTATGCACAGCAAGGAATACCTAATCAGGGCCAACAAAGAATGCCTGATCAAAGCCAGGGGTATGCACAGCAAGGAATACCTCAACAAGGTATAGCTCAGCAAGGTGTACCACAGCAAGGAATAACTCATACACAAGGCTATTCTCAAGGCCATAATCATGGACCTGTTCAAAGTCATGCCCAAGGCCGTGTTCCGCAAGGCTATACTCAACAACCAGGAAACCCACAATATGGACACCAACAAGGGGTCCCTGTTCAGAAAGGTGAATATTCTCAACAGCATCAAAAACAGTCGATAGGTCAAAAAATTGAGAACTTGATTCCGGGACACAAAAAAGAACAACAAGGAATGCAACAGCCAATCCAATCTCAGCCACAGGGGAATCAGCAAGCCAATTATCAACAAGCTAGCATGCAGCCATCTGGATACTACCAGTCTCATTCAGCTCATAAGCCTACACTAGCTGAAAAAGTGAAAGACAAAATGGGAATGGGTCATGCAGACAGTTCCAAAGGTCATCCTCAAGGGCAGTATTAAATAAATATAAATCGATTTTTATTCTGTAAAATTTCTCCGCAGTGGCACAGATTCTCTAATTAATTTCTTTTGATTTCCAGAAGATCCACTTGAATATCCTTTGATTTAGATTTGTGAAATGAATACGAATTTTCGAGGTTGTACCGAACCTCTGCGAGCACAGTGCACTTTGCGTTTAATGATGCACAATATTTGACTAAATGCTCTCGCGTAGATGATTTGTGAAGGCTGTAAACAATAGGACATAGCTCTAATCCTTTCTTAATAAATAGTTTATCAACACCAGGATTCCTGGTACCGAAAGGAGGATTAAATACGCATATATCACCATTAATACCTGAAAAATGATCTACATCGGAATGTACTGCAGTGATGCTCGAAGCGTCCTCTAATAAGTTAGATATATTTTCATTTAGCATCAATAGAGCATTCTTATCTACATCGACAGAATAAACTCTCTTAGCTTCAAGAAGTACGGCTGCGATAGATAAAACCCCGGTACCGCAACCAAGATCCACTACAACTTTGTCCTTGACGTTTGCACAGATAATTATGTCACATGCAATGTCTGGGGGAGTCATATATTGCTCTAATTTTATGTCAGGATTGGCAAAACCCTCAATCTGCTGTACATAAGCTAGCAAATGCTTACGCTTCATCCCTTGATACACCCTGCTAACGTAACAACTGAAGCGCATTCAAGACTTTCTGGTAACAGCTAAATTATTCATGCGCAATGAGATAACTATGCATGGCATTCTAAGTTGAGAGCACCGATGCTATTCAAAATCAGACTCTGGACAGTATTCACTCGTCCTAAATCTTTAATTAGCTTTCTATTCGGAACATCTAGGTGTCTGTGAACACTATGCCTTGAGCTATAGTCACAGTGAACAGCTCTGTGTCTTCTTTCACTTTGCACCAATGATGCACGAATTTTGAATACCTCTCATATTTGCAATTCACTGATGACAATTAAAATACCAAATTGGTGAGAGTCACAAGAAATGCAGCTGAATAAGTATTTAACCGTTACTAATTTCGCATTGATTAAAATGAAGTGAACCAGTCAGAATTACTCTACAAAACACACTAGCTCCGGGTCATATTTGAACCATTTTTTGCAAAACCTGTCCTTAAAAATCGACTTTTTGGGAGAATTCACCTTGGTAAAAGCTCATTTGTCACAAGTTGTTTGCAAGAATGATTGGATGGCCGTGATTGGAGTGAAATATATCAATTAATTCCTATTCGTTGCAAACAAATATTAAAAGACGACTCGTCTCTTGAAGTTATGTACTATACTAACGAACCCTTTCAAACTCAAAGTCATATGTCTTCTAAAAAACGAAGAAGACTTAATAGTGATGAAACTAAGATTTTGCAAACGATCTTTGAGCAGAACTCAAAACCGGATGCAATGTTAAGAGGTGCTCTGGCTGATCGATTGGGCATGACTGCTCGGAATATTCAAATCTGGTTTCAAAACAGAAGAGCCAAGACCAAGAAGCTGAAAAAGGACAACGTTAGTGACGAGGAGTCAAACTCTCCAACCACTGCAGCTGAATTTGCCAGCATTTTTACTCAGGAGTTCTCTCCGACTGAAGACTCAGTTGTGAAGTCGAAAGCTATTTTACCAAAGGTTTATTATCCATCGGAAGTCCATGCAATATGCCCTCAGCCCGAACAAAAAGAGCAAAAGCCTGCAACAGCACAAACACCAGCTGGACTAAACCCTAACTCAAAGTCATTCGAATTGTCAATGGATTTGTTCAATGAAGTACAATGCAATGAATTTGATTTTCTTAATTTTTTGGAGGACTGTTAGTCACGAATTAATAAATTTCATGTAAATCAAATTTATTTTGTTATTTTCTTTATTAAATCAACAAACTTACCATCTGACAAATAGACCACGTTGGTGATCTGCGTTAAATGCTCCCCAAAAAATCTGTCACTCTCTATATGCATTTTTGATTTAATTTGCAGTAAAATAGGCATCCAGCTGATTTTCGGAGCCACTATCGAATTATTAGGGAATTTCGAGGAAAATTCCTCGTAGTTTGGCGCTATCATGATATATACTTGGTATTTCTCTTTAAGGTATTCTATATATGCTTGAACATTCTCTATCAATGCAATCGAATCATTTTTAGACCATATCAAGGTTTCGATATCGATTGATAAGACTGGCAGCTCATTGGTATAGTAAAACATCCGATATAAAGCTGCTATTGACAATATTCCTACTGCTACTTTCTCCATGATTATAATTCTACGCTCTAAAATGGGAATCATAGCGTTTATAATATTTTCATGGTGCTCACATGATGTGATAGATTTTCAGGCCAGTTTGGTGTCCAAATCATTTGTCTTACGCAGTAAAATTTAGGACACGCAACTCATTATTTGCCATAAAACTTATTTATTTAGAGGGCTCATTCCATCTTGATTTCTCAATTCACTTAGGTTTATTATTTGAGTACTTTTTATGCACCAATCTGGAAATAAATGAAGTCCAATTAATTCTCTTCCTGTCATCCAATGAAATTACACTTGCCCAATCACGATTTCCATAAAATTAAATTAGAGCGAATCATTCGTTTTTAAAATTCCTTTAAAAAATCTCCGTCCCACGAATCGTCACAGATGAATTCAAACTACCCATTCATTAGCAACAGCAACAACAATCCCAACAAAAGAAACGTTCTAAGCCCTTTTGATTTTGACTTTTCTCATTTAGCCAACAATATTAATCGAAGTTCTAGCGCACCCCCAACTGAGATAATTGCTCGATCCAAGTCCCCTAATAGCATGGCAGATGTTAACCCTAATTGGAGATCTCCATCTCCTCAACCATCTCAGTTGATTCAGCAACCTGCCGCTACGTTTGAAGATGTACGCACTAATTCGATTCTAAATTTCGCATTGGAGGATTTACCAACAAGAGCTTCTAGTACCCCTCCCCATGAGCTCTCTTACGGAATGCGCCAGCTAAACTTAGACAAATCTCAATTTAATCCAAAAAGACGAAGTCCTATGCTAGAGGAGTTTCGTTTACATAAAAAAAAATTCGAACTACATGATCTCAAGGGTAGTTTTAGGGAATTTGCCACTGATCAGCATGGCTCTAGATTTATTCAACAGAAATTGGAAGGTGCTAGTCGCGAGAATCAAAATCTTGTTTTTCAAGAGTTGTCCATGGATTCGCTGCAGTTAATGACAGATGTATTTGGTAATTATGTAATTCAAAAGTTCTTTGAATATGGCTCTCCTGAACACAAATCTTTTCTAGTTGGCAAAATGCAGGGTCATGTCCTCCAACTATCGCTACAAATGTATGGTTGCCGTGTTGTTCAGAAATGCTTGGAATTTGTTAATTTAGACCAGCAATTACTCCTAGTTGAGGAACTGCGTGGAAATGTATTGCGATGTGTTAAAGATCAAAATGGTAATCATGTGGTCCAAAAGGCAATCGAAAAGATTCCTGGAAATAAAATTGAATTTATCCTGAACTCGTTCAAAGGCGAAATATTGTCGTTGGCAATGCATCCATATGGCTGCAGGGTTGTTCAACGCATATTTGAGCATTGTTACGATGATAAATCCAAAACATTGTTTATGGAACTGCACGATAACTGCCCCCGTTTAATTCAGGATCAATACGGAAACTATGTGGTACAGCATCTACTAGAGCGGGGAAGAAAAGAAGAAAAAACTAAAATAATTGCTTATGTTCTTCCTAATCTGCTTCAATTGAGCAGGCACAAGTTTGCCAGTAATGTTGTTGAGAAATGTGTTGTTTTTGGAAGCCACGATGACAGAAAGTCATTTTTAAAAGAGGTGTTAAAGGAAACAAGCGACGGAAAGATATTAGCAGCAATGATGAGGGATCAATATGCTAATTATGTAGTGCAAAAGATGTTGGATGTATTTGATGATGATATGCGAAACACCTTATTGGAAAATATGAAGAAGAACATCATAGGACTTAAAAAGGTAACATTTGGAAAGCATTTGATGGCTAAAATGGAGAAATATACGAGTTTAGAGGGAGTTATTTAAGTTAAAAATAAATTTATTATTGTTATGCATTTTATCGTGAAATCAACTTAGAAACCTTACATAGCTTGCAATACGTGTGGTCCAAATTGCAAACAAGGCACGTCACTTAATAGCTGATAAAGCAGCTGTTCCTTTGATTGCTCATTATGTGCATCAATCAGAACAATTATGCCAATGAATGTTGCTACCTATGATAAAATTTCTCGCTTGTGTTAAGCTATGCTTCAGATCTTAATTGTCGTACGATATTAATATTCTGATTCTCTCTGTTTGTTGCGCCATTAATGCATCCATGTCTTGTACTATCAATCTGTCAATGAACTCTAATTTTAAATCTTTCAATTCTCCGGTTATCTTTTTTCTTCTATCTAGCCAGTACTTTTCACGCTTTTCTTGCCGCATCTTTAACATTTTTAACTCGTTGTATATGTTCATGTTTTTGCATTCTACCTTGCCTTTAAAGTAGTTCAAAAAAATGTGATTGTTAAACATTCCTTGTTTTAAATCTTATGAAAAAAGAGAAAGTTGCATTTCAATTAATAGCAAGCATATTAGCAATAGCAATACCGTGTATCATGCACTACAGAAGCAAAAGAAAAATTTTGTACAAATTACAATCGGACAGGTATTTCCTACAACGGGCAATTGAAAACCCAAGTCTAGTACCAGAGTACGAGAACGAGTTAAAAACTAAATATTTTAACGCAGAATTATTGTCTTTCGTTGACCAGCCTATTTACTCGTAATAAATCTTTTCCTGTGTAATTAATTTCATATACTAGAAAGTCTGCGAGAGTAGCTCCAACTATGACATGCAGGAAGTGCCTTTGACTTCCTATATAGTTAATCGAATTTCTTTTATTTCATTGCAAAATAGTAAACAATCGTGCTGTAAGCATGATTTATTGGCGAGATAGCTCAAAGACTCACGTCAGCAGACATCCGTCAGTTCGAAAAGAATTCAATTTGAAAACTGCCAAATTTTGACAAGTGATCGCATCCTTGTGAATGATAACCCGCCCAGAAATTTAGCTATTAAAATTTAAATTTTTTGTCTCAACTATGAGGTAAATTAGTAATTGCACATCTCGTGATGTAATAAAATCATAAAATTAAAGTATTTTACTGATCACGGAAAAAGTATACTTTTCTAACTTTTTAAAAAATCTTGAAACATTTCAATAAAAATGAAAACCTCCCATATTGAAGCATCTATAGAGAATCTTTCCACAAATTTAGTACATCATCAACATGAGTTAATAACAGAAAGAGAGCAGGGTTTACAATTGGAAAAGATAACACCAGCAATGCAACAGAAAATAAGAAAGAAGATAAACAACTGCTATCATTTTGGAGTAAGTATAGCACCTATATTAGAGAACACAGATCACTTGTCCTATCTAAGATCTTTGTTAATATTTACTCAAGAGTGGGATGATTTATTAAATAGTGGTCATACCTGGCGTAGAGTTAAAAGGAAAGCAAATGGAAGTAACAAGCCTGATGTGACCATGCCAATGGTAGATATCGGTAAAAGCGTTACGGTTAACAGCCATATGAGCTATTTAGAGTGTCCCCATATACCGTTTGATTTAGACCCAATGCTTACATTTAGTTTATACTTGGATATTCAGATAGACATGTATGCTAGAATCATTCAAACCATACAAGAAGTTGGGTTGTGGATGACCCACAATGAGGAATTGCCTAAAAGAGACATTGACAAGACTTGGATTTGGGTTGAAGATTCTCAAAAGGTTATTGACCATCGCATCATGGTATTAATTTCTTATATAGAAGACTTTTAGGCTGATTCAAAAAGAAATACACAACCTCAATAAAGCTTAGATAAGTAAATTACCAGGTTTACTTCACTATCTTTTGTAAACAATGAGTCATAATCTTAACTTGATTGTATTTTACCCCAGAAGATTCTCCATTATCCTTAACTCATATCCGGTTGATTTCTGATAATGTCTACTTTGTTTGGCGAAAACGTAAAATAGGGAGCCATAAAATAACCACATTTGCAACTTCTACCTTGCCATAGATAGGAGCCAATCTTGCATTCACACCTGGGACAATGCAACTTGCCTTGAACTTGCTCCACAATCATCCACTGCATCGGTTCGATTAGAATGTTTCCATTACACTTTTGATGATCACAGTCTTTAATGAAAATGGCCAATTTTCTTCTGCATTTCTTGCACTTTATCAGAGGTAAATTTGGAAGTACGGATAAATGTTCAGGGTCTTCGCCAAAATCATTAAGGGTCAACCTACTCTGTTCTCGATTTTTTAAACTAACCCATGACTTAAATCTACGATATTGCGAGTTCCAAATATCTAACTTGCCGTTCATTGATTCGAATAGCTGCAATTGAAACATAAAACCACTGTTGATATTCATTTGAGGTCTAATAGACTTACAAAAGGATAGTGCATCTTTTAGAGACATTGAATCTACACCAATTAGATAGGCAATCAAGAACGAACATGATCTAGACATTCCTGCTTGACATTTAAACAAAATGGAGAAATGGCGATGACAAAAATCATTGGATTGTTGAAATAAATCGATTATGTTAGCAGATGGTAAGTCCAGAACGTCAAAATTCAAGTCTCCATCGCCCAAAAAGCTCACAGTTACATCAAATCCTTCTTTAGAAGTATTTATATCGCCAACAGATAGATTTTTCATATCTCAAGGAACGCCCCTGGATATTTGTTATGAATTGTAAAAACTACTTTTTCTAAAATTCGACTTTATAAATTGTAGCTGCGTCCAACTTTAAATATGCTAGCAAACTGGTACATACCTGGCGATTTACCGTCAAAATTAAACATTTTCATCGTCGAAAATATCACTCTGTAGTTTTTTATTGTCATTTAACGGCAGTCTTGATTTAAAGTAAAGGTATAGAAAGAGCTCAAAATAAATGGGAACACTGTAATTCATAATACGAACCCATAACGACAGCAACTTGTCCAGGTTTAGCTTCGCCAAATGTGCAATAAAATATAATCACTGCAAATTATGATGTTAACTAGTACGTGATGCCAGGCTCAACCCCATTCCTTCATGGTGCTATTATAAAAATCAAACGCTTTGGCTTGAAAGTTTTAGCAGACGATTTTTTTTCAGATAATCTGTTTTTGATTAAATCTTAACAGGTTTATGAAAATGAGGTGTTGGACATCAGGATACTTATCGCCGACAAATTGCCAAGTGTGAATTTTACTCGGTTGCTTTAAACTAAGCGCACCTTTCCTGATTATGATATACAGTTCATTCATCTTCTGCGGACCTACCAATGATCTTTTTGTAACAGGAAGTGCAATTGTAAAAAATCTTGAACAATTAAACTTGGGATACTTTATTGCTGTGACCTGTTTGTTACTGTTTCTTGTTGGTATCCAGTCTATGGTCGTGAAGACGAAGCCAATTAAGAATCACTTCGCAGAGCTTCGTGAAGTTCGAGAATGCACCAAGTCGGATTCCAAATACCCGTTCGTTCAACGAACACTTTTGGTTATACCTAAAAGACCTAATAGTCATGAAGATTTGTAAAACTGAATAAACTCTTTAACGCATTCTTATTTATTGCAATGGTGCATGCTTTCTTATTTTAATTTTTGCTTCATCAAACATCGCCATACAAACGTGCCTTAATTCTGTGTTGTAATCTTGATCATAAATAACCTCCGATATCCCCATCTGAACAATCTTCTTTGCACAGCTTACACACGGGAACAGCGTGCAATACAATTTACAAGGGTAGGTGAGCCTAGGCTTTCCGGCTTCCAATATAGCGTTCTCCTCCGCGTGTAAACAGAAGCAGGTATCTAAGTTAACACCAGCAGAAGCGCCTGCATTGCATCTACCACAACCACTGTCTCTGCAATTTTTAAGTCCAGAAGGAGTTCCATTGTACCCAGTGCTAACAATTCGGTTGTTATGGATAATAACACAACCAACTTGTCTTTTCATGCAATTTGATCTCTTAGAAGCTAGTGTGCATATCCTAATAAAGTAGGTATCCCAACCAGGTCGGATGAACTCGTCATTGACTACATTTAATTTTTGCAAATGTTCCTTCAGTTCCTCAACAGTATTGAATTCATTTAAAATTTTGACATTTGCAGCCTGGATAATATCGTAGTAGTTTTGACTTCCTGGTTGTGCATAGTGCTCGAAAAAAGTGTCTTTAGAAGTTTCCTTACCAAATTTTGACTCAAATCTTGCAAATCGCTTTGGAATTGAGGCATCAATAAACAAGAAACAAATAAAAGGTCTTTTATGAAGTGATTTCCAGTGATTTTCAACGTTGATTAAGCAAAACTTTTCGTTCCATCGAGGAGTCAAGAAAGCTAACAACTCGTCAGACTCAGTATAGCCATGACAGTCTATAATTGTTAACCCATGTAGTTTCTGAAGAATTTCTTTGCATGTCGTCATACCAGAGCAAGTTGTTCCTAAAATTGCAATCATCGCTTTAATATATTTAGGGATGAATGAAGGAGCACAATCTCAATTTTTTGGAGTTGTTCAGCGGCATCGGTGGACTGAGATTGGGATTTAAGAAATACATAAAATCTTGTGTTTCATTCGATATGAATGAAAATGCAAATTCGGTTTACAGAAGTAATTTTGATGAGATTCCAAACAACTCGTCCATAAACTGCTTAACAGTAAATAATTTGGCTGGCTTTGATGTATGGTTACTATCTCCAAATTGCCAACCTTTTACTTTAGGTGGAAAGAATCTCGATGACAAGGACCAAAGAACGCTTCCTTTTTTAAACGTGATTTCGCAGCTACAGGTCATGAAAGAAAGAGACATTCCAAAAAGAATATTTATTGAAAACTCTCCTGGTTTTTATAGATCCAAGACATATCTCACGCTAACGAGAACGCTTTTATCTAGAGAATTCACTATTCAGCCTATTTTTATTAGTCCGGATGATATTGGCATACCAAATAGACGGAAAAGGTGCTACATTCTAGCATGGAGATCTGTAAGCGACGAAAGGACTTTATTACAGGGTAGATTAAATGATGCAGTATACTCTATACCGACTTTGCGAGCTTTTTTAGGCGACACCGAGAGCGGAGCTGTAGTTCCTATTGAGAAAATGTTGAAATTCCCAAAGTATCGGTTTGATATAGTGTCCTTGGATTGTAATCACACCTCAACTTTTACAAAATCATATGGTAGAAACCTGATTGGTTCTGGTTCGTTGCTTGGTGACCGTTGCACTTTCCTTTGTGGCAATGATTGCAGCATAGACAGTGCTGTTAAATATCAGCCGCTTTTTTTATCAGTTGCACAATTACTGAAACTATCTGGTTTTCCTGACAATTTTAAAATGGAATCTCTGACCACTACGCAAAAGTATGCTTTAATTGGAAATAGCGTGAATGTTTATGTGATATCATATCTCGCAGATTATCTTATGAGCTGCAGTCGATAATAAATGACGGTTTTTCAATAATCTCAAATCTCCGTATGAAACTTGACTTCCTCAAAGTGGCACAACAAAAGTTAAATCTTCTGAAAGAACCATTAAGCACGCACCAACAGCATTTAGAATGCCTTAAAATTGTTCAAATTCCTGTTAAAAACTGGCAGTCTTTCAAGTTAAGTTCGCAATACTATTCTTACCTCGATTCCTATTTCAATGATACCGAAAAAGATTTGTCCAACATGCTTAAATGGCATATAATGTATTCTAATAAAGATAATTCAAACGTTCAACTTTCAAATGGAATATCAGAGCGAATCAAATTCACTCCTGATCTCCAGGAGCAAGCGGAAAAGATAACTGATCCTTTAGAACTAGTTAAGTTTACAATTAATAATTTATCACCTTTAGGGCCTCTAAAGGTACTACCCACGCGTCATATTTTCCGTCAATGGTTTCTACAACAAGATTGGCCCCCAAATGTATCATTTAAACCATTTGTAAAGCAAAATAAAAACTACAAGGTATCTACTAGTGATCTTGAAATATAATAAACACTTGAATTTACTGTTTTTGCTTCTTTTTTAGACCTTTTTGCAGCATTTTTCTTTTTTTACTAGGCACGGCCACTATACCTTCCAATCCTACAACTCCCTCGAGATCACCACTTTCTATCTTGTAATCTTCCAAATTCAGTCGAAGAAGGCTTTCCTTTTGCATTTCTGAAGCTTCCATCTCTAATTCCTCATCTATCGTGATTTCTGGCTCTATAGCTAATGGCACATGCTCAGCTGGTGCATTTAAATGTTTAACATCCAGTACGTTGTCCATGCTTACTTTCAAAAGCTCTTCCAAGCTGCTGTATACTCTCTTGACACCTTTAGTCAGCAATGCTAAAACTTGACTATTTGGTATCTTCATTTCCTGGCTGATCTCATGGATCTGTTTTCTTTGCAATCCTATGCCAAGCAGTATACTCTTTAACACTCCACTCAATTGCAGCACACCGTTCTCATTTTTTATCAATTCCAAATTCACATCATGCGCTATTTTTGGAAATAAATCAAGGATAACGTGGTAATCTACAATGTTCATAGTGAAATACTTCAGTCTCTTGATCGAAGCTATTGAATAATGGTGCACTATACTGGATTCATCCACCAATGCCATTTCAAATTGCTTTAACCCCTTTAGGACCATAATACTCAAGTCTAGGGGAAACGACTTGAAGTCATAAGACAAAAGCACCATAAATCTGTCCAACAAAGAGGATTGAAAGTCTCTAATAAAGTCTTCACACTTATCATTGTTACGTAACATAATTGCAGTGTGCTCACCAGTCATATCATTCATTGACTGACGAATATACACCATTTTAAAGTCTAATTTATTCCAAAACTTGTATAGATCTGTAGTTAAACCAAAACTGACACCTAAATATGCTAGTTGCGGCGGAACAGATGAATCTAGAGGCGATAACATTGGAGCCAAAACATTATCTGATTGAGCAACATAATCAACGTCACCTCTTTCTTTTAAGGAAGCCATCGATGATTCAGTATACAGCTCATTATGGTAGTATTTTATCAACTGCTCAACCGCGTATTTGCCATATCCCATTCTTTGGAAGCTAGGATGCGTAGCTATTCTTACAATCCTAACCCCATTTAAACTCATAAAATCATCAGATTGGAATTGTTGTGCTAGCACATGGGGAATTAAGTCACCATGAGTGTAGCTGTTATTGGTTTTACCCTCAATACAAACTTGAATTACCACTAATGGATTTGGTAACGAGTTTGGAGACGTGGGTGGAATCAAGACAAATAGGCGATGGGCAGGTGCATCACTCATTAGCTGCAGATCATTCGGTTGATTCTTGTAATGCGATGTTACAAACAGCCCAACTAATCGGTTTAAAAACACCTCACTGACTTTATGATGGCTAAATAATGTATCTCGATTGACAACGTACAATTGGCATTGCTGAGGACAAGGCAGTTGATTTATCGAAGGACCTGGTTGAGCATTCAAACATAGCAGTTCGTTGAGCCATACCTCAATTGGATCATTGTCGTGATATCTAATTGGCTCTATCAATTCAGATTCAATAAACACTGTAGATTTAGATTCTTTTAATTCTCCCAACAATTTAAGGCTTAATGACCTGCCGGTTCCCTCATACCCATTAACAGTGGATGATAGCCATGTCATATGCTGTGTATTTAGTAATTTTTTAATTTTGTTCAACGGAATTGCGGCTGCCTCGTCTATAATGAGCAGTTCACATTGCTGCAATATTGCATGGTCTTCAGGATTAATATATTGCACAGTCTGTCTATGATTCTTAAATATATTAATTCTGGTTATGTGCTTATTAGAATTGCTAGAATAGTCATAATCAGCGTGCTGCTTGTATCCTAGTTGCTCCAGCCCTATAAACACAAACTCAAAAAATGTTTGCAAATTCTCTGGAGAAGGAGAAGTTACAAAAATATTAGAATACCCGTGGGCGATTGCAGATGCCAAACCTAAGCCTAATGCAGCAGATTTGCCCCGTCCTCTTGAAGCTGTTAATGCTAAGATGGATGCCAGATTTCCTGATTTCAGCATGCTGCCGATCTTTACAAGTGCTGAAGCTTGGTCCGTAGTTTTAGCTTTTTTTAATAAATCAAACAGAATTTCATCGTCGGAATGCTCTTGTTTTAATAATGCTAGTTGTGGAGTATCTTCAACTTCTAATAATGATGTCATCGCCGTGACATTGCTATTTGTTGATGATATGTGTTTGTTTTGACTTACAGGCAGTACAGTCAGTTCATCATCAATAACAAGACAATTCTCGCAATCCATTAAAGACATGATGAATCTTTCGTTAAATCTAGGAATCACAGTATCAAACTGGCTAGTCTTGAATCTAGCGTGAACATCCATAGTTAAACTGTGCAATTGTTTCAACGAATTGCCAGACTTCAACAAAATGACAATGAGACCACCACCTTGAATGCATTCCATAGTACGAGCAAGTATGTTAGGGGTGATGGCTTCAAAATCCTGTAGCACAAGCATTCCGTAAGTGTTGCCGAGAATGTTTTGAGTCTCCTTATAATAGCAATATCGTATGTCCGTTGTCGAAATGAATGCGTCAAAGGGGTTGGATGTGTCTTGGTCCCTAAGACCTTTCTTGGCTAAAGTCTGCAAGTATTTCATTCTCTTTTTACGATTAGAACTAAATCCCAAATCTTTTTTATAACACCACAATACAGAAGGTCTTTTGATCCAGTGATTTGTGAGAAAGAAATGAAGATGCATAATTTGGTCCATTCCGTGCTCACCGACCATTACTAGAAACGAGCGATGGTGCTGTTGAATGGCATTAGTTAACAAATGCTGGATTCTCATATCTACCTTTTTCTTGATTGTAGTTTTAGCATGTTTATCAATTGCATTTGGGATAGGTTTCGATTTCATTGTTGGCATCCGGGGAAGAAGTTTCGGTGGGGTGAGTTTTTCAGTGAAGAGCATCAACGAAATTAAAATTATTACAATTCATTTCTTACAAACTGTAATTAAAAGTATAGACCTGGTTCCGGAGCTTTTTCTGAAAGAGGAGGCAAGTTCGCTTATTTATTGACAATAACTGCGTACAACATTGAAATATCAGATTGGATCAATACAGTAATTGCCATTATACATGGCAAATTTGATAAAAGGTACAGGTAAATATTGAGCGCTTCGTGAACAAATTAGCAAGACTAATGTCAGAGGGGTTATGGAGCCCAGCCACACAAACTGAGAAACGAAACCTCAATATCGATGATCAAAACGACCATACATTATAATATCCCTCAAAATATCTAATTCATCGCAAAATGAATCTTCAAAAAAAGAGGTTTCTGGAAATACAAAATAAAAGATAACTGAATTGTATGAAGATCATGAAGCTCAATACCTTATTTTTATTGAGTGATTAAAATCTTCTGTCCTCTACCAAATCTCTGACACCTTTACTAAATAAGTAGAAGCTCTTAAGATCGGACAATGGAGAAAGGGAAGATACAAATTTATGAACAAACACGTGAAGTTGCCAATCAAAGTGCTAGAAGTTGGTCTCCATGACAGAGTTGAGCGCAAAGATTTAAAAAACTACGATGAGTTGCACGTGATACATGGTGAGCAGAGATCTATTTATCATATCAGGAATACTGAAATATAGCTAAATAAAAACTCTCAATTTTGATTCAATAAACCATTAAATGAGCCGCATTGCTCCAGCATGTTCCCTTTGCAACTGAGTAAAACTCGATAATCTTTCTTTTCATGAACTGCAAATGGCTCCAATTCGTCTCATACTGAAGATATAAGATCTTAAGATATCTCTAGTAGATACAAAATAGGTGCTATAGTATTTAGCACGGTCCAAGGTAAGGAGCGCTTGAAGCGTATAACACAAGAGGAATGACATTGATGGTATGAAATGAAGCATTTACTAATAGTCAAATGTGTACATTTATTGTCCTAATATATATCAGCTTTGTTTTGTAGCGTCTAACAAAGTCTTTGTGAATAACTGCCCACTTGCTACCCCATCATCGTTGCCAATAATTGGGTAAGTAATCATTCTGATATCTTCATTGCTGTCACATAATGACACTGTAGGAATGTTGGCTTTCATGCACTCCAGCAAGGCAGTTTCTTTCAATGGTCCTTTTAGTATTGAAAATCTTTCGTCGCTGTACAATTGCAAAAGTGAAGGAACAATTATAACAGCTTCAGGAACAGTGTAGGAAGCCATTTTAGTATTCAGAAACATCCCGGGTTGATATGATGCAAATTTGGTACTTGACAATCTTGCCATTCGCATCGTGATAGAGCAATCTCTGCTTCCCAACCACAATATTTTGTCAGAATCTTTTCGAAGTTCTTTTAGAAAGTGACTAGCTCTTCTTAACTGCTGTAATGAATGTTCTAAATGTAGAATATGTGTTTGACGCTGACCATATACATATGGTAACATATTTGGATGCATTTGCTTCGGCGAATGACCTAAATGCATATCTGATGCCATTAATGTCGCTATTGTACATTGGTTAGCGGAATTGGGTAACTTTTGAGGCGATAATGATTGAATAGCGAGATTTTTTAACATGGGGAAACGGGACAATTGCTCTGAAGACTAGATTTGAGGGACAAAATGGATGTCAAAAGAGAACATACGTTATTGGGTGTCTAGGACCCACCAAGGTGCCAGCTAAAACTACAACACCCTTATGAGATCCTCTTTAAAGTTCTGGTCTCAGAGAATACTGAATTTCGACTGAGAGATTGATTAGAAAGTATGATGGGTTATGAGCAATTATAAGTGTTGAAATATGACAATTTATAGAGGTAGAACTCTTGTATTCACTGCAGAAGATGCATTGAATCGAGATCGATTACTTTAACATCCTTCTTGCGTAGTAAATAGCACGAAATAAATTTGTTGTTTTAATCTTACGCGACTTGCTTTTGCAAATTCTTCAGATCTTTTCTTTCTTGAAGCATGCATCAAGTCTTCATTAGCTATCTTTTTAGAATTGACACATTCAGGTGAACCCACTTCAATTGATGAAAAGAACGAACAGAGAGTTTTTATGCCAGTTGAAAATAACTGCAAAAAGAATTATTGGTAGAATAAAAGCCACATAGTCGCGATAAGTGCTTTATTAAATTAAACTTAATAACTGCCCATGTTTGCACAAGCCTAGCATAGCATTTCATCTTCTTATCTTTACCAAGATTGGCTGACTTATTGTTCAGCAACACCATGCTAATAATCTGACTAGTCTTTAAGCTGATTTTCAGCTGCTAATATGCGTTCTTATTGAATGAGACACCATTTGCGAAGACGGCTGAATCTATTCTCCAGAAGTGTTCCTCGTTAAAAGTCCTGATTTCCGAGAAAATCGAGAATTTCCACAGAGTAGCTAGCGATGCTAGATCTCCGTTACAGTGATTGCTCACGCTTGCACTACCCTGAGGCGGGATTGAATAAGGATGCAGATACTTAATGTATATGTTCCTTGCTGCCATATTGTCTCTATCTATCTCCAAATGACAATTGGCACAGGTGTATGTTTCTAAGTTGGTTTTCTTTAGAGTACCACACCTTGTACATGTTTGACTAGTAAATGCTTCATTGCATTCAACTAGCGTCTTTCCTCTTTC
>JADGIF010000146.1:0-17471 GCA_018985225.1 Amoeboradix gromovi
TCCCCAAGTTGTCTACACTTGAGAAGTGTGGGGTTTGAAATCTTCATGATTTTCGAATTCTTCACATTTAACGTAGGGTATAAAAAGCTTGACATCTTTCAGAGAATGCAGCTGGTTAGTAAATAGGATTTCATGTCTTGATTCGATTGTCTGCTAGTTTGTTTGTCTACTTATCGCCAAAATTCAATCATAATCATCAAATAACCGATCTTGTAGTCAAAGTGACCGTCTAAAATTTGGCAAGAAAGACCCAAATTCTACACAATTCAAATTTTAAGTAATGAATTTATTCGTAGATCTTTGATTGCATTGGTTGTTCATAAGATACTACACCTTCTGGAAACCATAATTGGATCTCCTTCTTTGCGTTCTCAACAGTGTCGCTTCCATGACAGATATTGCGTCCAATATCAATTGAAAAGTCTCCTCTGATGGATCCCGGTAATGAATCTGCTGGGTTTGTTGCTCCTAACATCATTCTTCCCATTTTAACTGCGTTGTTTCCTTCATACACCATAGCTACGACAGGTCCACTTAGCATATAGTTGATCATTTTTGGAAAGAATGGTTTTTCCTTCAGATCTGAATAGTGCTTCTCTAAATGCTCTTTACTTGGCTTCACTAACTTCAATCCCACTAATTTATATCCACGTTGTTCAAATCTTTTTATAATCTCCCCTGTTAAATTACGTACTACACCATCTGGTTTTACCATAATATAAGTCTGCTCCATTTTGCTTCTACTAACATGTGGGACAAATAGCTATTTATGGCTACACGTGTTCCCCTTTGCATTTCTCCATAATTGATTTTTGCAACTTAACAAGGCAAATTCTTGAATATCAGCCTCGAGTACTTAACAAGCTCGCTCATTTAACATAAATACAATATTTATTATCAAGATTAGCAATCTTTATAGCTGTTTGCCCTTATGTCTGAGTACTTTTTCCTACTCCATTGTACAGATGCTTGTGGTTTTGCATATCCAACTCTTTGACGGAATTTTCTAAATCTTCTATTTTTTTAAACTTGCCTTCCAATTCCTCAAAATACGACTCTTTTAATCCTTCCATCATTCCGCTGAGCATCTCGTTATCCATTCCCTCAGCGATCATATTGAATCTCATTTCGTCGTATTTAATCTTCAACTCTCCATTTTCCTTCAAACTTTCTTTTAATTCTTTTTTCAAATTTGAATTATCGTTTGATAATTCTGTTAGCAAGCCATTGACTCGAGTAAACTCCAGAAATACTCCATCAATGTCAGCATTTAACCTCAGCTCTCTATCAGTTATCTGCTTATTTACAGTTTGCAGCTCTGACAGTTCTGTGTTTTTTGATTTTAGCTGCGAACTCAAGTCTAACTTCTCTTTTTCGATTGATATGTGGTCTTTTTGCAGTTTTAAATACTTGCTGTTCAAGGTATTAAACTCTTTGGATGCTTCAATCTTTGTACTTTCGACATTTAACTCTGACTTATCATGCAACTTTTGCATTTCTAATTTCAATGTCTTGCACTTTGATTTATACAAATTTGCAACCAGCCCTTGTCCAAAATACTTTATTCTAATGTTCGCCAACGACTTGTCCACTGAATCCAACTGCAGAGCTTGATTTTTGTTTGCAGTTTCTAACTCATCTAACTGAGAGTTCAGTTGATTTATTATAACTTGCTGGTCTTTAAAATCACTAGACCCAGTAGATTGTATATCATTTATTTCTTTTTGATGCTTTAATTGCAATGCTTGAGACCTTTTCTCCGCCAAATCTAACTCAAGAGCCAGTTGATCTTTTAACTTCAAGTATTCCTGCTTGTAATCAGTGCTAATACGATTTCCTGCGTTATGCATACTCTGTAGTTGCAATTGCAAGTCTTCAACCTCCTTTTTCAGTTTATCGTTTTCTGCTTTTAAAGGTGAATTCGTATTGCTGGTTGAAAAGAAAGCGTCTAGCCTTGATTTGTTATTGGCCGAATCAGTTGAGCTACTGGAAGAAGACGATAGTTTACGCATTCTAGAAATGTTCTTGCTTGGTGGGGTAGGTGCCCTGGAGGCTTGTTTAGATTTAGTTGTGTCCCACAGGTAGAATATGTAATCAGACATCTTAAGCAACAAAGACACAAATTCTTCTATGTCAAAGTCACCCAAACTTAGAGATTTGGCATCCTCAATTAATGAAGAGTTGGATTGTAGCAAAGCAGGTGGTATTATCGCATCAGAGGGAATGCTAGGTATTATTATAGCTATCTGTTGAAACAAGTTAGATAAACTGTTGTTATTGCGTTCCTTCAGACTTAATTCATCATACAAATCTTCAATTTCATTTTTTAAATCTTTAATTTGCTGCTTTAATGCAGAGTTATCAGGAGTTCTGAAATTACTGAAAGAGCTATCATTGGTTTTTATAGTAGTAGGTTGACTATCATCTTCTGTAGTCAAACTACCGGCATTCTTAAATGACATCGATTCAGGTACTTTAGTAGAACCATTAGACATTCCGTTGTGTTGCAGCTCTAAAAGATCCTTCTGACGCTGGAGATCCTCGCAAGTACCACGCAAGTCAGACAGTTCTTCATTTGTATCGACAAGTCGCAAATAGTATTCCTCGCATAAGCAATGAAGTATGCCCATAAAGTGCTGGAATAGCTGACGCTCTAGATCAAGCATATCGCGTTGCAGTTTGTTAATTTCTCTTCTATATTTGCCACGATCTTCATCTTTAAGGTTTTTAACTTCCCTGCGCTTTCGGCCTAATTGCTTTAATAAGTCTTTCGCATCCTTGTGCTGCAGAATATAAACCTTATTAACATTCGACTGTTTGGACTTTTCACTCTGAGTGTCTAAAAAGGGAGTCATTTGGCTCTCTACATTTAAAAACCCGTTTGTGTATCTTCTAGTTTGTTGGAGAATAAATGCAATACAATCACCAAATTGATTTTGTTTGTCTTCTTCTATGGTATGGAACTCTTCCACAAAATTGCCCGATCTGAACTTGAGCATAATAGTTTTTCGGTGTTTTGATTTTGAATTCGACATAATTTGAGTGTTTCGAAAATAATTTGATTTTAAATTTACCAAATTAAATAGACCAGAGCACACAAATTGGCAAGTATTGGAAAATAGCGGTGGTCAGTGGTATATACATAGTCGGTGAAATTTTAATATCTGAAATCACAAAGTCTCCTGAAAACAGCAGTGAAAATGACAGAAATGCGCGAAGTGCCCGCAAAACGTCCTGTACCTGTTGCCAGAGTACAAAACAAGAAAAAGGCGAGAGATCCTAGATTTGATTCATTCAGGCCATTTGATTTTCACCAATTTAGCAACAACTATGCGTTTCTCAAAGAGCAATCTTCAGCAGAGTTGTCATTACTAAGAGAAAAATTAAAAGAAGGCCCGAACGAAGATCTAGAAATTAAACTGCAGTCACTCTTGACGAAGAGAAAGAACAGAATTGAGCTTGAAAAGGAGACTGCGTTAAAAAGAAAAGTGAAGAAAGAAGAAATTGCAAAAGTCTTGCAAGGTAAAAAGCCTTTCTATCAAAAGAATATTGAGTTGGAACGGCCAAAGGGCAAGAACAAACGGAGGAGCAAATATAGAAAAAAAGAGGAAATTCCACTTGGACTGTCCTGATTACTATAACATCGAAAAAGTAAATCATTCAATTTAATTACTCTAGAATGCCGATTTCTTGGTGCCGATCATCCAGGAATGTGTACTCCTTCATACTTAAATGATTCCGCTAAAAGCGGTTTTTCGAACCATTGGAATCGCCGCACTTCTACTTATTCACATATTTATGGTCTGCGCACAGCATAGTTATTCTCAAGAGTTTATACCGTTTCGATTTAATAGGACTTTTGTAATACCAAAGTTTGTAAAAAACAATTTAATTTTTATGAGCACAAAAGATCTCAATGTTTATTCTAGTGTGGAGCACAAATCCTTGAAAAGTCTTGATCAGTATCCTGACCTAGAACTGACTCGTTTTGATGACGCATATTGCTATAGACTGGTTGACGATCATTACCCACAGTATGGGTTTGTAAAAAATGTTACTATTGGTGTAATGAAGAGTGACTTTTGTAGATATTTGTTGGTTTATCATTTTGGTGGCGTCTATATCGATAGTGATGTAGTATTAAAAACTCATCCACGGGATTGGATATTGCCTTTAACTCATATTAAGAACAATACAAACAATGTGATTAACTTTGTGGCTGGTATTGAGGGTATTCCTCTTGATAAGTACAAGGCTGTTGGCTTTTGTGGTCCTATTCAGATTGTTCAGGTATTTTAAATTTATTTAGTGGACATTTGGAGCAACTAAAAATCATCCTATATTGCTGCATGCATTAGAAGAAATAAAGACTAATTTCGAAACTAGACAAGAAGACTTCAAGCTGTGGTACAGAGCGGTGCAGCTGACTGGTCCATGCATATTTACTAATGCTTTAAAATGGCATTTCAGCAAGCACAACGAGAGCTTTAACGTTTTGCTAGATGCTCCAGCTGTTGTTGGAGATACTTACGTTGGACCTGTCAATCAGTTCAATTGCGACCAGTTCAAATATTATGACATTATTTTTCCTTGCAATAACTTGACATCCGTAATTCATCAGTACGCGGGCAGCTGGAAAGAAACCAATTTAATAGAATAGAATAGAATAGATTCACGTCAAACAAGTAAACTATATATCTACTTCCTTAACAATTGACTACTTTTGTTATGCGAATACGTTTATTTACAAATGCCCAATTGCGCTTCTCATTTTAAGTCTTGCTTTGATAGAATATCAAAAATCTTAACAGAGAAACTCATAAGACTGGCGGATTCTTTACAATGGTCTCCACGCTTTCACCACCCTGATGCAGGATTGAACATGGATGATATCACAAGTACATAATCCATATCGTATTGTAAACGACGGATTCTACGTATGCATATATTCAAATAGATTTCTCTTAGGCTCCCACTCTTATTACCGGTTTGATCAATGCTTCGAAATCATTCCAGTGCATTTACTCTGACGAGAGTCTTTCATTACGCCATTGCACCAAAGTGGTGCATTGTGTATAGAGATTCAAGTGCATGCCACAACTATCTTAATGCCATTGAATGCTTATTGCACAACTTTCAAAGGCAAAATTAAAAAAAACAGCTCGATTGTTTTCTTGAATAAATTAGCAATGGAAAATTATTTTTATTTACTGATTCAATGACTTCCCTATTTTCGTTTTACGAATACAAAAACCAGACTAAAAACTACAGAAAAATTGCCAATGTTGATTTGTTACAGCAAGTTCCAAGTTTTGAAGAAGTTTACTTAATTTGGGTGCAAGGACACAAAAGCAGCTCTGCAAATAAAATGGTCGACTATGTAGCAAAGAACATCCAGCCAAATTCAAGTCACAGGCTAGAACTATATGCAGTCAATCATTTGAGGGAGTTTGAGTTACAGCAGCCAATAAACAAATGGGACATCAAATATAAAAAGTAGACTAACTTTCTGAAGCAACTTGGAACATTATAAATAGCTTTTTGTATCGAAATTTCACAAATAAATATTCTGTACAGCTATTCTCTTACTCTTTCATCCAATCTTTATTTCAAATAAAATATCACTATTACTCTTCAAGGAAATTGATAAGAGTAATGATGTTAGTATAACATTACAAAATGACTCTAGAAAAGAGTACCGTCTAAGAAAATGCACCTTTTGCTTAGATGCTCAAAGAACTCATATATTTGAAAGAGATGTAGGGTCTTCTAGTTTTATTTTGAAGAGGGCATTGAAAGCAATGAAAGAAAACTGGTATAATAGAAGAAGAATGTTTATTGACACTATTATACCCTCCGTATGGAACACCTCCTTTAAAAACGAGTTAGTCTAGCTTTTATATTTGGTGTCCCATATATGACGCTAATAAAAATCTTGCAATTATAAACTTTGCATAAACTGTAACATAATTTATTTACTGTCATCGTTCATATCTTCTTCGTCATAGTCAATTTCTGGTGGAACCGGTACAAAGTCTTCTCTATTTTGATTGGACTTACTTCGGGACCTCATCTCCCAGTCATCTGTAAACAATGTCGATGGAATTTGTTGCACATTTGATGCTCTTCTTGATTGGGATGATGGAGCATTTTGTTCACTATCACGTGATTTAGATCCAGCTCTTTCTCGAGGCACATTCGATGGTGCCCTGGATCGTGCTGCGGGGATATCTTCTATATTTGAAGCTCTTCTAGTTCGAGGTGCTTCACTAGTATAGTCATGCAGGTTTAATGGTATTCTATCTGTTTCCTGCAAATTTGAAGGCTTAGCAACTCTAGGAATGTCCTCCGCATATGAGGATTTTCTACTTCGTGGTGAACGTGGGTCGTTTGTGTCTCTAACAGCAGACTGTAAGCTTGGCCTAAACTCCTCTACATTTGACGTTCTTCTACTTCGTGGCGGTTCTTGCACTCTGTAACGTACGGGTTCATCTTCAATTTCTATTAGTATACGCGGGATCTCAACATCTTCATTACTATCCACATAAGATGATTTTCTCGATTCTCTTACTAGCATAGCTTCATATCTTACTGATTCGCTCTGTTCGGCTGGTTGCTCCAACTGACTCTGAATCCTTCGCCTCTCTTCAATTGGGAGATTAACTACTTCTGTTATATTTGCAGTCTTTTCAATCTGCTTTTGCTGTTTTTCAACTCGCTGTTTCTCTCTGGCAATCACTTTATCTTCAACCACTGCTCTCCTAAACAATATGTTAGCCGCGTAATGCATTGCTATGAATGCTATTACCATCACGTAGCTTAGCAACCATAAAGACATCCACATCCCATTTAAACTGTCCCTTTATTAGCATTATTTACCGGAAGCGTGAACATATCTCGTATTCCATCACCTTAATTGTTTGCCCCAACAACGCACAGGTCAGCGAATTCCTCACTGTGTTGTATTCATCAACTACTAATGCCAGGATATCAGGTGGCATTTCAGCAACTTTTTGTAGTATTTTCTGCTTTCCTGTAATTATAGTATTTGTAAAGTTAGTTACTCCTGTATCAACCAGCTCTGTGATGTTTGTCATCAAATATTTCAATTCGGTGGTCGTATCAAATACGATTGTGGACTCGTTCACCAATACATCAATTTCCCCGTTTGTCTGCGTTATGTTGTCATTGACCATTTCCATTTCATCGATACTTGATTGCAATCTATCGTCAAAATCAACAACACAAGCATCCTTTTCAAAATCTGTAGCTGAAGTTGGATTATAGTCAAAAGCATATCTGTTTATTCCACTTTTGACTGTTGTGCAGGTGTTTATTACATCCTGAACGGGCTGCGTATCAATATGCCTAATTGAATCAGTCGTGCTCAAATCACTAAAGTCTAAGCCGTTTACAGTGGCAGAGACTTGATCTATTTTATCAATGTCTATCAAGTCTTGTATATTGAAATCCAAAGCATCTGTGAATTCTGATAAATTATATTTAGACATCAAGTTATCAAACTGCATCGTAATATTCAAATAGTCAGTAAAGTTGCCGATAAAGTCATCAAACTCTGGGGATTGTAGTATTTCATCGAATTTTTTACCGTTTGAGCACATGTTTACTGTTGTTAATCCGGCATCAGCATATTTTGCAAACTTGGGATTAATGTTTAATTCCGTTAATATTGGGAAACCATCTTGTAGCTGATCACATACCTCAGTCATTGCAAATGCAAATAAGTAGTGTAAGACACTCAAAGTCATTGAAACACCTGCTAACAAGAATAGACAGCTGCTCAAAGACATTGCTACTCTGCGCTGTTTGACTCGAATACAGGCTAAGCTAAGCACAATAGTTGCAAATATACAGGCTAGGAATGCACCTACAGACAACTGCCTCCCGCTGTTAAACTTATTAAATGGCTGATTGTACTTTGCAAATTGTGTTTCAATAACCTCGGTCTTGCTTAATAAGCTACTGTAGCCACTGGTCAGCTTTTCGTCAACTCCATCTCGACCATCCTCAACTAGTATCTCAAAGCCCGTAAACTTGGAGTTTAAAGTAATTCCTGCATTCTTTAATTTGGACGCCATACCAGTCTGCAAGGACTCAGCTTGCTTAGCAAATTGGCCCTTGGTGTTATTTAGTAAACCAGCTATATATCCCAAAGTAGTCGGAAAGGCATCCAAAGGGCTAGCATCAATAGTGGGTAGATTTTGAAAAGGAGTAGCGTCTATTAGAACATAATCTACGTTGTTTACAGTATGGTTGTTCTGTAAGTCCTCAAGATTGGTTTTTATAGTGTTATAACTATCAACCTGATCATTAACTTGAGATTTTATAGCAATTACGCCGTTGCTAATTGTCAGGATATGGTCAGCTACATTTCCAATATCATCATCGGCTAGTAAAAATTTAGAATTGAGTGAGTTTGTTAGGTCCAAAAGGTTATGCTGGGTGTTTGAAATCATTTCACTAGTAGTTAAGTTATGAAAAACGTTAATCTTTTCTACTGCAAAACCAGTCATATTAGCAAGCACATCCCCAAATGTGTTTTTAGCCAAAGTTGTAAAGTTCAAACCACCCACATAAACTGAACCAATAGATTCAACAATTAAAGTCATGCTGGTTGTCAAATTGCTGCTGGAAATTGAAGCGATGATAGCAAAAGCAATAAATAATGTAAACCCAATAATTAATAGAGTTAGCGCAGTTGTTCTATATCTGTCCCCCGAACTGCTAAGAAATCTATTGCGTTGCTTAAGTATACAAATTAAGGAGAAGCAGGGTGCCATAATAAAGAACATACAAGCAGAGAATATCGATAGGATTATAAAAAGTCCTGCTTTAGGGTATCTAGCTCTTATTTTATCTACACTAATTGCCCCGTTTTCATCGACTAGTTCGCTGTATTTTACTGGTTTATTATTGCGTGTTGAGTTGAGAAATTTACCTCCAAATGCTTCAAACCCGAACGGAACGTAAGATGTTGATTCCACGTATAATCGAGATATTTCATTTTTGTTTAATGCTGCTACATTTGATTTAACGCCATCTTCGCCTTGAACTTCTACCGCTTTCGCTGATATTATGGCAACGAGGAATATCAAAATCATTCACTTAAGATTCAAATATCAAGCCACCAAATGTGTATACACTGCGATCCGTGAACCGCTGTAAACCTCGTACCGTAAATCATCATTTTATCAATTTAGAGCACTCTAAACATTCTGCCAAAAAGTCTCCGAGTTAGGAACATTACAAAAACTGGACAAAATCTTGAGACAAATAACTCAAATAGCAGAATGTATAAGAAAGCTGTAATTGAGGTAGTAGGGAATATCAAAAAGATGCTATCAACAAAAAAGTCAAGCATTTCTAAAAAGCCTGTATGGATGCTACAGAATAAAGAGTTATTCTGCCTTAAATTTCAGCAGTTAAATTTCAATGCTGAATAGCAGTTGTAGGTTTAGTCAAATGCCAAAAAAAACTCAAAGGTTCTAGACACAGTTTCTGCTCGCCAAGGCAATCTAAAATTATGAGCATTGAGTTCTCTGGAAACCCCTTTATTGTTTTCACTTTATAGCTGCATATCCTTAAACATCACGTTCAGACTAGTTGAATCCTTTCTTTTTTGATTCTTTATAAAGGGAATAAAATCATCTAATTGGTAATTCTTTATGTTTTTTGCAATAACCACATCAGTCACAAATGATTTTATTAACCCTTGAAGTTGTGCTCCACTAAAGCCATCACATCTGCTACTTATCTCTATTATCATATCCGTTGATATATTTGCATTGTAATGATTGGAATAAAACTTCAATATTTGTAGCCTGGTTCGCGCATCGGGTAATCCCACATACAACAACTTTTCCATTCTGCCTGGCCTTAGTAAGGCAGAATCAATTTGATCAGGCCTATTTGTAGCCCCTATCAATAGAACATTAGTACATGATTCTATTCCATCTAATTCTGTTAAAAAAGTGATTACGATCTTCTCTTGAAATGATTCACCATGTCCTCGCTTGCCAACCAGAGCTTCAATCTCATCAAAAAATAGGATAGAAGGCCCAGCTAATCTCGCTCGGTTAAATAAAGACCGTAATTTACGTTCTGCCTCACCCGTATAAGGGCTGACAATCTGAGCGCATGATGCGACAAAAAATCTCGATTTTAGTTTATAGGCAATATATTTAGCAAATTGAGTCTTGGAACACCCTGGTGGTCCATAAAGTAGCAATCCTTTGATAGGATGCATATTGAACTTGGAATATTTTTCTGGATTGTGGTACGGCTGAATTACGTACTTTTCTATTTTATCTTTGATGAGTTGATAGCCGATGATATTTGGTAAATCATTTACTTCCACATAGAACTCAATTGCGTTTCTTAACAAGGATGGCTTAAAATGCATTAATATTTCGCTAAAATCTTGAAATTTTTTAATTAATCTGCATAAGTCTAGCAAGTCAGCAAAAACGCATCCGCCAGTATATGGCAATAATTTATGGATCAAATCATGTGGGGTGTTATTAACTTTTAAAAATTCTACTCTCTGAGTCTTTGAGAGTGGTTCCATGTGAATTTCTAGATCAAACCTGCCGTATCTGGATAGCTGAGGATTTAGCAAGGTTGACAAGTTAGTGGCCCCGATTATAAACATGTTCGAAGGTTGCTCGTCGATAATGTTAATCAACGTATTCAAGACATACCCATCCATAGAATCTATTTCATCAATGAGCACCACAATGTTTCTGAATTCAGCATGCGGAATATTTGATATACGGGATTCCACAGATTTTATCTGATTTCCGTATATAGCATCTCTTAAGTTGCTTTCAGGCTGACCACCATAACTACTGGCAATGGTTTCTTGAGATACGTACCGCAGTTCGTACCTCATTTGTTTGCATAAATAAACTACAGAGCTAGTTTTTCCAGAGCCAGGAATGCCGAATAGCAGAATGTTCTTAAGACTCTTATCTGGGTTTTTAAAGTAAGCCGTAACGACCGATTTAATTTTGTCATAATTAGAGGATTCAAAATATGACATTGAAAAAGGAGAATCCTGATGCAGCTTTATGACGGAAATAAACCTATCACCACTTTAGTTGTAGGCATAGAGAAAAACCAAATCAAGGTTATAGAACATCTTAAAACCTATGCTAAGCTGAGAAGGATAAAAAGAGTTATCCTGTTTATAATGACAAACAAACCAGTAAAAAAAGAGACCGTCGAGTCGCCTTTCGAATGGTACAACCCCAGAGAATATATTTCATATTATAACCCAAAAGATTACAGATTAGAAAGCATATTATGCATATTCAAATGTGAACTAGTTTTTACTTTTTCCAAGACCTTCCATTTGTTAAACGCACCATGGTTTGCCCTTGCGCAATCCGAAATCATACATTGCAGCTACAAAAACGTTAAAAAAAGTATTATTAAAGGAGATGAGAAATATCAAAAATCTGAACAACGGCTGGGAAAATAAATAGTTGGATTGTCCTTCTGATTCTTTTGCTATATACTTGCGATCTATATTGCTCTAAACATTACCATTTGTGTATTCTCGTATACAACTAGGCCAATTAGTTTCATCAAACATGACTCTCGATATTGGACTGATAGTTACCGTTCCTTTTCTGTGTGTTCTGATAATAATAGCGTCCCTATATTTCCTGGTCTATTTTATCTCTCCAGAAGACAAGTGGACTGCGTGGGCTCCTAAAATACTATTCATTTTTTGTTTGTCATTGGCATGTTTTAACGTTTTGATGCTTCCTTTGGACGTAGCTAATCAAACAATGGATGAAGATAACAATGGCGGATTGCCTTTAAGACAAATCGCGATTATATGCTTCTTAACCTCAGTAAGTATAGTTTATACTGTTATACCATTTTGCGTATTTTGGTACGAAGGAATAGATGATGGAAGTGGAAGCAGTCAGCTAGGGCATGCCATGAAATGGACGCTACCTACTGTGATTGTTATTATACTGATATTTGTATCAGCCTGGTTATGGGGAAGAAATACACCAGTCGATATGAACATGCTAATCTCGCCAATGGTGCCTACTACTTCTTTCCTAGATATACAGCCCGGTTGCACGCAGGCGACCTGCTTAAAGTACATCTACACTGATAATAAGCCAATTGGATTTATAATTTATGTTATGGGGATTTCAAGTATCTTCGCTTGGATAATTATGGCTTGTTTTGGAGGTGTCGGATTAGCAAGTCTACCGATCGATTTAATTGTTGCTTATGTAGACAGACCTAAGCCGATAACTCTAGACGTGTATTCCAAAAACAAAATAGAAATGGGAGAAGAATCAAAAAGGCTAATAAGCACCGCAGAGTCACTTCAAGAAAGACAAAAAAAAGACATGACGCAAAAAGTCAGAAGAAAATTAAAGCTGGAAGAAGCATCATTTAGAAGAGAAGTTATGGTTTTAGAAAAGAGATACAACCGTAACGAGGATTCTTATCGTAAATTCGGAGGAAATGCCTTATTGCAGTATGTTAGGTTCATGGTTGGTTGCATCGGATCTGTGCTCTCGTTTTTATGGGTGCTGCATTGTTGTTTTTACTTGCTACCAAATTATTGGGGGTTTGCACCATTATCTGCATTTCTAAATGATTTCTTATCCTCTCTTAACGAAGCAGACGTGCCTTTTCTAGGAACCTTTGTCTATGGCTTGTTTTCTTTTTGGATTCTAATGTGCGTTATAAAAGGCAACTCAAAAATGGGTATGAGAATATTGTTTGTAGCAGTCCACCCGTTAAAGTAGTCGCAACTAACGTAGAATAGGGGCCACTTATATGAATTCGCTAATCTTCAATGTTGGAATAATCTTATTAACTTCTATCGGAGTTGTTCAATTCTGTACTAAGGCATTCGACCTTTATGCTGGCGATACAGCTATCTTGAACATATTTGGAGCTCAAATCGAGCAAATTGAAGGCATAAAATATGTTTACTCCGTTTTTATAGTTATTTTCCTGGGATTCTTTTGTTTTGGATTCTTATGGTCGACAATGTTTAAAAATGCAGAACTAAAAAAGATGCAGGAAGACATGGAAAAATAAATCATAATAACACTTAAGTATTTGCAGTTTAACTGCTTCATCTAAATACATTTTATTAAGATGTGACACATTTTTTAGCTGGCTCAATGGGTTTAGTGCTTGATAACATTTTCCCCTAAGTCTTATGACAAAAGTGAACTCCACGAAATTTGAAAAATCTATCACTAAGAATAGCAAAAATCGAGGTACCTGGACTGCATGGACCTTGACAATTATCTTGATAGTTTTAATCCTACTAGTTATATTTGTGCTCGTGAGAATAAAACTAAGTAGCATTTAGAACGTAATCATATTTCAATAAAAGAATTTTGTTAAATTATCCTTGAAACTGATGTCGATCTTGATTGCCAACTTTAATCAGCATTCAGAAATCCCAAAGTATCAAAAAGAGTATCATTGTGACGTTGAAATGATAGAGCGAATCGACGAAATAAATTTGAAGACCTATTCGAATTGCATTATTATCTGTAAGGTCACGTTGGATCAACTATACTTCATTTTTACACACATTGAGAAGGGAGGAAAACTGCATTACATTGAAGAAGACGCATTGCTGTTAACTGGATGCATAGATGTGGAAAGAAATGGAGAACTGTTTGTAGGCATGATTCCAGAATATGACCTGGATATGGAAGATCAACTGCTGACTGAGGATGATAAAAAGAAACCTGTTTATAAATCAGAGCCTAAAAGACAACCCTGTGCAAACTGCAATTGTGGCCTAAAAGAAGAATTAGAGAAAGTAACTGTCGACACTAAAGAGATAAAGAAAAGTAGCTGCGGAAGCTGCTACCTGGGGGATGCATTTAGATGTGCCTCATGCCCTTATCTTGGAATGCCAGCTTTTAAACCTGGACAAAAGGTTGAGCTCTCAGGAATGTTTGCTGAAGATGACATTTAATTTGCCTCTTCTTTTTATTTAATAAACAGATTTATCTCTGTATCATGAATATTTCGATATCTTAAGTGGAACCGTCACGTTTGGTTTAGTTTGATTGGCTAAAAATGATTGGATAGAGGTCAAATTTAGCGATGTTTGTTACTTTTTCAAACTGCGACTATGCAAGAACAAAAACCAACCGAAAGACGCCAGGACATGCTGAGACAAAGAATGGTCTCTATAAATCTTGATAAGACTTTAACACCTCAAGAAAAAGCTAAACAGATGCAACAACTAATGATGCCAGTGCAAATTAATAAAATCAACAAGGTTGAAACAGAATGTGAGTTCAAAATCAATGGCACTCATGGATGCCAACATTATCAACGCAGTGCTGTAATAATATCTAACTGCTGCAACGATTTGGTAGTGTGTCGATTATGTCATGATGAAAAACATTCTCATGAAATAAATCGGTTCGAAATCGACCAGATAATGTGCATGTATTGCAAAACTAAGCAAAAACCATCAAAAAGCTGCAGTAATTGCAAACAGGTCCTCGGTAGCTATTATTGTAATATATGCCACTTTTGGGATAATGATGATTCTAAAGACAAATTCCACTGCAATGACTGCGGCTTGTGCAGATCAGGTAAGCAAAAAGACTTTTACCATTGCGAGGTTTGCGACACTTGCATGAATATCAATTTAATAGGAAAACATCCCTGCTTGGAGAAGTCGAGTCACTCTGATTGTCCAATTTGCAATGAGTTACTCTTCACGTCTGTTAGACCACTAACTCTAATGAAATGCGGGCATGCCATACATCTTCATTGTCTGGAGTCTTATTTAGAGAACAATTACCAATGCCCTTATTGTATGAGCTCTGTTGCAGATATGTCAGATTTCTTTGAAAAAATGGATGAAATGGTGAAAGAGCATGAAATGCCAGAGGAGTATAAGCACTTCAGAGCTGACATACTTTGTAATGACTGCCATGCGACGAAAGAAATGCCGTATCACTTTGTCGGGCATAAGTGCGATAAGTGTAATTCATGGAATACTCGTGTTACTAGGACTTGGAAGGCTGAATACTCCGAGTTAGATCAAACTGACGAGCTTGTGGATTAAATAAAATAATTATGTTACCTTATTAGTGTTTAATTAGTGTAATTACTGCATTGGTACCCCAGTAAAACCTAGCAGACTAATTCTTACAGAGGTCCAACGTAGTTGATTATTCATAGGAAAACCGCTTCTCAATGTTTTAATTTTTGAGAGTAATCTCAAGCGTCTTAATATATTTTTCGACACTAACACATTAAATGATTAGTTTATTATGTCTGCTCTTCTGAAGCAAAAGAAATTTGTAACATAGTCATGAATGGCGTAGCCATCCACATTGGATAGTTCAGTGATTCTTTTAAGTAATGAGGATATATTTCTTCAAGATTTTGTAACAAAAACTGTTTGGAAGCCGAGCGTAACAATAAACGAAATTAAATGTATTCGGCTTCCTTCAGAAAACCCTAGTGTTACTCTTGTCGACTAAAAAGTCAAAACCACTCTCCGTAACATTAGTCCTTAAAGGACTGCAAATTGCGTAATGAAGAATATTTGGGACATGCTCAGCAAAACTAGACTAAACAATTGGGACATCAAATATAAAAATTAGACTAACTTTCTGAAATAATATGAATCATTATATCAAGTGTGTTAACCGATATTATGTGCAGCAATTCCTTAACTCTTTCATCCATTGGCTTAAAAATAATGATTCTAAATAAAATATCGCTACACCACGTTAAAAGTCCTGATTTCCGAGAAAATCGAGAATTTCCACAGAGAATTAGTTTTTCCACTACAGTGATTGCTTACTCTTGCACTCCCCTAAGGCGAGATTGAGTAAGGATGCAGATACTCGATGTGTATGTCCTTGCTGCCATATGGTCTCTGTCTATCTTCATATGACACTTTGTACAAGTGTAGCCCTCCAAGTTGGTTTTTTAGAGTACCACACCTCGTACATGGCATCGAATTTGTTCCTTGGTGCCATGTGGTCCATATCCACTTCCAAATGACACTATGTACATGAATAGCTCTCCAAATTGGTTTCTTTAGAGTGCCACATACTGTACATGGCATGGAATTTCCATGCTTGGACCAGTTCCTCAACGCTGATGAATGTATGCTGCACCTGCTAGTTATTTCTTTAGAATTGATTTACCACTTGCGAAAAGGAAGAAATCGAGTGTTCAAGCTATTAGAAAAACATCAAGTATTTAAAGTGTAGGAAAATCTAGAAAAGGTCATGCCATTATTAAAAAATACATACAAATTCTTGATAGATAATTTATTCTACAAACTTCGATGGGCTGTTAAGATAATAGCCACATAATGCAAGGGACTGTCTTGCATTATATATTGCTGTGGAGTCCTATATGCATCCTTATCTTATTAACCTCAGTGTAGTGGAAGTATAAGCAACCATTTTAATGATGAAACTCGATTTGTCCGTTTCTTTGTGGAAATTCTTGGATTTCTAAGAGAGGAAAGTTTGAGCGAATTCATCCAAGACAATACGGCTTATTGCTATGAAGTTCTCAGTATATGTATTTCAAAGTTTATTTATTCAAAAATATCAAGAGTCCTTTGCAAGCCATTTCTTGTATGCAAACATTCTATGAATAATGAGTCCATACACTAATGTAGCTAAAACCAAACCCACTATACCTATTGTGATTGAAGTAGTCAATATTGTTTTTTTTGCAATTTCAGTGGTAGCACCAACCTGATCTTTTTGACTCTTCGTTAGTCCAGCGGTCGAACTCTCCGGAATCGAAATGTCATTCACCTGGTTGTTAAGCATCACCAGTGATACTATTCCCAGAGCCAGAGAAAGGATATAAGAACCTGCATAAAACCAAATTGCCATTTTGGCATTTTTAACACTTGGTTTTGCAATACTCAAAAATCCTACAAACCCACAAGCTAGAAACACTATTCCTTGGATAACAGTAAGAATGTCGTAGCTTTGAGTATAGCTAACTATATTGGCAATCCCCATAATCAAAAGTAAGGCGTAGAGTAGACCAAGACCTAAACGGACCCCGCAACAACAACATTTGGGTTCCTTTAATCCTCCGCGGCGAGTAGAGATGGATTCTTCATAATCAGTTGACATTGACAATCTGGGTCAAGTTCAGTTTAAATATTCACGAAAATCATTTATATGCTTGCTCAATTTAGAAATTGAAAACAAGCATTTGGGACATCAAATGTAAAAACTGGACTAACTTTCTGTAACAACTTGGAACATTATTTCAGCTTTATTACTTTATGGATTTAAGAGACGAGTGGACATTCAGCTAGTTGCAGAGTTGACGAGTATGAAAGGAGAATAAATAACTTTTATAAATAACTTTTTGTATCGAAATTTCAAAAATAAATATTCTGTACAGCTATTCTCTTACTCTTTCATTTAGTCTTT
>JADGIF010000147.1:0-17312 GCA_018985225.1 Amoeboradix gromovi
CAGGGTCTTCTAGTTTTATTTTAAAAAGAGGAATACAATTAATGAAAGAAAATTGGTATAATAGAAGAAGATCTTTTATTAATGATAGCATTTCCTCCATATGGAGCACCTCCTTCAAAAACGAGTTAGTCTAGTTTTTATATTTGGTGTCCCATATGCAATCCAAGCTAAGGGTAGGGGAAGAGTAAGTAACCGGATTTGTTAGTTTTCTGGTAATTTCAAATTTTCTGAACCCAAGACTTTTAATAAAGAGTACTATTAGCATGCGCGAGATAAACTGAAAGTAGCAGAATAATTCTTGGCAGCCACTATTGTCAAAAGCACTCTTAGGTGTTGAAGTACACAAGTGAGTACAACAATCCTATTTAACTAAAACCTCTAACATTTCTTATGTCCTCGTTTAATCTCCAAGAATCCCAACTTTCATTTATAACGGCTGATATGTTAGCGTCTCTTCCAGAGGATATGCAAAGTCGGGTTCGCAGCTACAAGCAGCTGAGAAACCAATTGCGATGGAAAGAAGAAAACAAGTCATGGATAGCAAGTTTAAACATTTTTAACATAGCAAGTCTATTTAGCTATTTGTTCTTTGGACCTGGAATAATATTATTTATTATTTTAGATGTTTGCGTTGATGTTCCTTTTTTGATCCTTTACATCATTGAAATTGAGACCAGTACTATAAACAGAGATTTGCACCCAATTGGGATGTATGTTAGCAGGAAGCCTTGGATTTACGACCTCTGCATCATGTTTAGCTGTTTTAACATTCTCTCTTTTATTGGACGCACAATCAGTGCAAAAGATAAATTTTTTGAAGTTGTTTCCTGGCATTCTTTAGTTGATATTTTAACTTGTATTCCGTTCATTGTGAGCCTATTTATACCATTCGGTAGTTTCCTTTTTGTTCCTTACTTTCTAAGGTCATTAATAGTCATCAAAAGAATTCGCCGTTTGCTATTTATTCAGTTGGAATTGCGGAAAACTAGCAAGTTCACCCTAGCCTCTGTACCTAATACAGGAATCACGGAGCGTCTAGTTTCTTTAATATCTGCTATTCTAGTAATTCTATATGTATCTGGATGCGCGGTTGAATACGTAGAAGCTGTTGGATTGCCTGACGCCCCTAGGTTGGGCTTTCTAGAAGCGATGTACTTGATGATAGTTACTGGCTCTACAGTAGGGTATGGCGATATAACTCCTCAAACTACTGCTGGTAAATTTATAATCGTAATATTTATCATAGTTACAATTACTGTTCTTCCAACACTAATTGGCAGGCTAATTGAAACTATAAGAAGAACTCAGCAAGGCGGTGGATCATTTGAAGATACCAATAGTAGATTCGTAGTAATTTTTGGCAGCCTTGACAATTTTAGAAGCGTTGTTGATATTTTGGACTTCTTCCAATCAGATCTAGAACTGGAGAACGTTAAGATTGTTCTTGTTGGCTCAGATAAGGTGAATGATGATGTATCTGCGCTAATAACCCTTCCAACGTTCGCAAATCAAGTATTTTACCTAAAGGGCTCTGCTTTAAGAGAAACTGATTTATTAAGAGCAAAGGTTCAGTACGCGGATGCTTGTTTTGTTCTTTGCGATAGAGACAAGTTTAGCGCGGAAAAAGAAGACGACCATAACTGTTTGCGAGTTTGGAGTCTTAAAAGATTTAGCCCAAATACTAAAGTGTTTTCAATAGTCAGAACTCCTAGAGCACAGCACTTTCAACGCGCTGCAGATGTCGTTATTTGCATAGACATTATCAAAACAGTTCTATTGGCATTCTCCTGTCTAAATCCCGGTGCTTCAACGTTTATTACCAACTTAATGAACTCATTTGTCGCTAGATCCAAGATCAATAGTAAGTGGGTTATGGAATACAACGACGGTTGTTGCAACGAGATGTACACATGCAGTATTGTGTCCCATCTAACGGGCTTTTCCTTTTATAACATTGCACCTTTTCTTTATGAGCACTTTCAAGTTTTGCTGATTGGCGTACGTGTTTGGTCTCGCAAATATCAAAAATTTGTTATTTTTCTTAATCCATATGATTACAGGCCTACATTAGAAGACGAGTTCATCGTTATAGCGCAATCTCCAAAGGATGTTGAGTTTGTTGAAAACATGGAGTTTGAGTATTTCTGTAAAATGTACAAGGAACCCAGCATTGTTCTTGAATTAGACACGACCACTTTTAACGAATTTCCAGTTGTTAGTGACGAGTATGTGCATGCGGTCCCTTTTAGAGAATTTTCTAGCTCAAAGCGAACTGTGTGTCATTTACTCAAAAATGCTTGTTCCATGGAAAATAGAACACTGATGAATGCGAAACACTTATCAAATCATATTTTAATCATCCCAGCGGATTACAATATTGGAGCATTCATGACAGTCATGAGAAGCGCTATCTTGCAAAAGTCTGAATTCTTTGATGTCTTAATATTGTTCAATAGATACCCAACCGAGGACGAGTACAAGTTACTGAGCAGATTTCCTCGCTTGTACTTCATTGTGGGCAATCCTCGTAACATGAACGACTTAGAAACTGCCGGCGCCTTGTCTTGCTCTAGGGTTGTAATATTTACACAGTCTGAACCCACTCATGCTGTGAAAGATTTTGATGACGCCCCTGCACTAATGATCAAACATTCCATCACTACGTTATGGCAAGAGCACGATATTAGTGAAAAAAGCGTGTTAGTGGAGTTAACAGAGCGTAGAAATGTAAGACATTTAAGTTCCGAGTCTCTTAAACAAGCCAATTTCTTCACTAGAAAGCTTTTAAAATCTAAAAGTACTTCTCAGCAGCATTACACAACCATCGAAGAAATAGCTCATGACCCTGTTTTTGCTGCAGGTGATGTGCTTATTGACAATCTTTTAGATAATATTATTTATCACTCATACAAAGGAAGCCACGCTTTTGATTTAGTTAAGACTTTGTGTGGAATAAGGCTGCAAGAAGATTTAGAGTTGAGTAAAGAAATGGGAATTCCCAACGGTTACATGTATAAGGAGATGATTCCGATGGAATATTGGGAAGTTTCGTTTGCAGAATTCTTTAGAGTATCATTAACAATGCATAAGAGAGTCGCAGTGGCCATCTATAGGCCACCGAACGCGGAACGCGGTAACAACTTACCATACATTTACACGGCGCCAATTCCGATAGTCAAGCTGAAGAAGGGAGATGCCGCATTCTACATAGGTAACAGATGATAGGCAGTTAATCGGATTTATTGATTTTAGAGTTACTCAATACTGGAGTTATTTCCGTATTGACTGGTGGCTTCACAACAAATACTGGGATATCTAGGTTGTGCAACAAATAATCAGTTGTGCTACCAATAAACATCCTATGCAATCCAGTTAGATCTCTGCTTCCAACCACAACAAGATCTGCATTCAAGTTAGTGGCAGCTCGACAGATTTCGTCACGATTATCACCAACCAAGGAGAATAAACGACATTTCTGATTCAAGTTCTTTTTATATTCTTTTAAAAGCCATTTCGAATGCTGCTCATGATACTTTTGCTGCTCACTAAAGTTTCCAGTCTCCAGAAACATCTGACCCGCATCTAAGTATTCCAGCGGTGGTGGGGAATTTGTAGGCATGCAATTAACAATGCAGACAAGATCGTTTGGTCGTAGCAAGATATTCTTAGCGTATTCGAAAGCATATTGAGCAGTTAAACTCTCGTCAAGCGCCAACACAATTGTTCTTTGTGTAGGCTCATTTGAGGAGGAATCAACAGGTATTTCATATGCTAAAATATCATTTTCATACTTTCCAACAGTGAACATTTTTGATGTGAACTTTGCCTTGATTAGGTTTTATATGATTTTAGATCGGCACATTTTACGAAAATGTGTTCTCCGCGAGTTGTAGTAAACCCTCATGGATTTTGAAAGCGTAATTTATTGGAAGCTACAAAGGCATACACGCATGCACATTGAAGCACTCGTAAGACCGGTCTATGATTTTTTAGCTTATATTCTCCTTGCCAAACAATATTTTGGAAATGGATGAGTTTTTGTTAGAACCCTTGTTGACTACATGTGTCTTATGTGATACTAGAGTCGAAAAGGAAGAATACACTATATTGACTTGCATGAAATGTGGTAGTTACGTGCATCCTAATTGTTCTGCAGAATATCCCCGTGATTATATACAAAAAGGTATATTGATGGGCGATCGCTACTGGAACTTCACATGCAGTACTTGTCATCCTCAAGGCGAAGTTTGTAAGCGTCCTACCATTATGTGGGTGTCATTACTGGAATTAATCTTGTTCCATTTACTTGCAACAAGGCCAGGATTAACAGATAATTCAACATTTTGGAAGATAAAATGCCAATACGTGCCTATAAAGTATTTTGACTCCAGAGATGCAATGATTCAATTATTAACTGAATATTGGCCATTCATTATGCGAAAAGAAACGCCAAAACAGTTCAACAGTAAGTTTAATGCTACTCTTACCAGCAATTTAACTAGATACTTTGTTAGAATGCATGATAAGCCTAGCTATTGGGCTCTTCGAAACCCTGTTCTTCCCAATGCAGATCCTCGAATTCAAAATCGAGTTAAAAACTTTTCAAAAACAGTTGCCAGCCACCTTTCTGATTTGCAATCAAACTGTATTGTACAAACATTTACCAGCTGTTATTCAGATATCTGCCCCATCGTTGATTTTAAATATGAAGATGCCAAGATACTTGAATTATCCACAAATGTAAATTTATCAACCGCAGATAAGAGGCTACTTCGTAAGTTAAAGGTTAGAAGGTTCAAAAGGGAGAAAACTCTTCCAATGATTGACTTGGACATGGAAATCTCAATGTATTTAAACAATTCGTTTTCGATGGAAGTTATCAAACATTCAAATGATGAAGAAATGCAAACTGACAATAACACTACCAGGTCTAAACAGATATTCAAACTAAAGAACGCACTGAACCCACCACCGGCTCCAAAAACTATTTTATACCAAGTTCAAGTAGAGTATCCATTTATGAACGTAGGAAAGCAGCTTTCGCAGGACTCAGCAGAGCACATATCTTCTCCTGTCTTGCATTCTGTTGATTTCGTATCGTTTAAAACCGAGTATTTACCACAAATTGCCAAGTTCATAAAAACTAATTATTCACCACAAACTGACAGTATTTTGTAATTAACTTAGTATCAAGGCATTCGAGGAACCTAAACAATGGAATTCTGGCTTATTATAAGGATTTATTGATTGGAATTGCCTTTATCTCGGATTCTGGAGAAATATATTACCTACGAATTATTCAACAGTTTTTCCATGAATCTATTGCTAAGTTTTTTGCACACTACATATTTAGGCAGCCCAATGTACCCGGAAACCTGAAATTTTATGGCACTTTAGAGGACCCTATGATTCCTTACTTGCAGGAATACGGATTTGTGATCGATCTGAAGCAAACCTCGGGATCAGTTACAGGTATCAGAATGGTTTTGAATAGAAGTTAATTGAAAAATAAATTTTTAAAACTCAAACGGTATGGCTGGAAAACTGGACTTTAATATCATGATATGATGGATAGGGCAGACCATCTGGAAGTTTCCCCGTCTATTACCCAGAGACATTTCTTGTGGATGTTTTAGAAAGCTAGTCAAACTCCGTTGGTTATTTATTGTCAATGCGATAAAAAAGCAAATCACTATCTTAAACATTCGCAATCCTTGTCTCTTTTTTCACTTTTTATCCCTTTAAAGAAGCCTAAGAGCGATATGATCATCATGAATGAATAGTGTACAGAAAAATAAGTGTTTCTTATTTGTACTCCAATTTTGGGAAAGACAACTGAAAATAAGAAATAAAGTTGTTTACTGGTGACAAGGTCCAAAGAGTCGCGTCAGCAGACATTCAGTAGTGCCTTATAGAAAGCCCAAGGACTTGTAATCACTGAATCAAAAAGTCTTTGATCGGGATAACAACGCTACTATAACGTTGAAAATTCCATGCAGAGCTATTTGGCTATGTATAAAGCCCATTTTGGCAGCATTATGTCCGGCTAGTCTATCTTCCAATCCAGTCCAGCAGGAATTACCTCGACTTGTGGTTGAGGGCATCTTCGCAAATCGAATCCCAAATGCTCTTGAACTCAGCTATAAGAGGTTGCGTGATGTGGAAATGATCATTCCGAATGTTGGCGAAATTAATGTAGCTAATAGTACGGAGTCCGAGGGTATTACAAAAGTAGTTATCAATGGGAAAACAATTTTTGATAACCTTAATCTCGACGATAGGAGGGTTCGTTTTTGGAAGCGATGTAGGGATTATTTCTAAAATTCAAACCTATGATAGCTTTCAGGACCTTTTTCGCCTCAACAATACTAAACTTGGTTTGATGGTTGCAATGTTATTGCTAGGTGCGATGGTTGGCAGTTTGAGTTCTAGTTACATCGCCGAGCTGTATGGGCGTAAGAAGTCTATTATTATTGGCTCATTAATCTTTATTGTTGGTGTGATAACTCAGGTGTCTGCTTCTGGTCAGTATATTATTTTGCTGCTTGGCCGCCTCTTCACTGGCTTAGCTATTGGCGAGCTCTCCACTATTGTGCCAATGTATTTGTCAGAGGTATGTGATCCTCAATTACGCGGTATGTTAGTATCTTGCCAACAGTTAGCGATCACTGTTGGAATTTTAGTTGCATTTTTAGCTGCCAAATTTACAGAGGACGTATTTATCATCGGCCTCGAAGACTGGCAATTGGCTTTATTATTGCAATTGATTCCTACATTGTTTATGTTCTTTGGTATGTTAACTCTCCCCGCTAGTCCTAGATGGCTTCTGACAAAAAGAAGGCATGAAGATGCTAAGATTGCGCTGGCCAATCTAAGAGGCAAGGCATTTAAGGATGTTGAGACAGAATACTACGATCTCAAATTACTCTCCGAATCAGAGCCAGAGGAGCTTTCATGGTCAGATGCGTGGCAGAAGTACAGAAGTAGAATATTAATTGGGGTATTTATACAAATGTTTCAACAAATAAGCGGTATCAACGCTTTAATGTACTATTCTACCAAAATGTACAGTACATTATTGCCCCAACATATGGACACTTTAGCTGCTTGTCAAAATGTATTAAATGTTGTTGGAACCATTCCTGCCTTGTTTTTAGTTGACCGACTGGGTAGAAAGTCGCTATTATTAGCTGGTAGTGCTGGCTGTACAATTGGTATGTTCATTACTGCTATTTCCATGCTACTGCCGACTCCGTTCCCAATTGTTGCCGTGATTGGTATATTTATATTTATCATAAACTTTGCGTATGCAATCGGACCTCTTCCATGGGTTATATGCGCTGAGATATTTCCATCATGCATTAGATCCAAAGCAGTTGCAGCTAGTATTGCGTCTAACTGGATATTCAATCTAATTGTTTCATTCTCCGCACCTATATTACTGGATGGAATCGGGCCGTACACTTTCTTCCTATTTGGATCTGCAATGGCTATATTCTACATTTGGATATCGAAAAAGCTACCAGAAACTAAAGGACTCACATTAGAAGAGGTGGACAAGTTGTTGAACAAAGGAAACAGATAAATAAATAACACTTATAGTAACTCATTTATTGATCTTTCTATTTCTTTCCGCAACTCCTGATAGTTTGTTATTAGAATATTACGCTCATCTCTACTCATTAGCAGCACTTTATCGGTACTGGATTCATCCAACTAAATTAATATATCTAAAACCTTGTTCAAATGATAAACGCAATGATATATATCTAGTACGGGTTTTCCGTCCTCGTCAACTTGATGAAAAACAAAATCCCTGAAAAGCTTTAAAAGATAGTTGCCACCGATGTCCGACCAGTCCGGATTGTTTGAATAGTTAGTTCTCTCATTAATGAATCCTAATTTGATTAGCAAGTTGGATATCCTACCATTCTCAGACTGTTTAGAAAGTTGAGTTTTTTGCAAATCTAAGTTTAAAGCATGCAGATTTATAGAATTGTACATAAAGGGATAGGCGAGAGCTAGAAGCTTGTCTATATCGCCATAAGAGTTAGTTATACAACTGTGTATCAATGTTTTAATCCAAGGTTCCTTGACTTGTTCCAGTAGTTCTGGGGTTGCTTCTAAAAAAGGAATGCTTCGAGTCATTACTTGAAGAAGCATGTACCCGAATTGTAAAATATCATTGTTTTGCATAACTGATATGGAATCATCGAAAAGAACAGAGCCAATGCCAATACCGCCAATCTTGACAAGGCCATTTTTACAATAAAACATCTTGTAAGGGTGAAGACAGCCACCAAAAGTCAGCTTCTTTAAATGAACAGCTTTTATGCAGCATAGTAACTGAATAATAACATGGTTTATAGGTATTTGTTCAGAAAACAGAGACGCACCCTCGCAATATTCATAAATCATATGAAGGGTATACTCATTGCTATTAACTGTAGTATATCCTTCCTTTAGTTCCAGACAACATGGATGTAATTTAGTACAATAAATTTGAGATTTAGCAACTCTCTCCCCTAAATGGCCTGGAATTTTCAGTTTGTGAGACGCATATCTAACACCTTTCCTATTAACGTAATCTACAACAGTTGGTGTCATGTAGACACCAGATTCGTCTTCAAAACTATAAACTGATTGACCATAATGTCCGATTCCATAGTTGACACTTTCAAAAGAAGTAAAATCCTTAGAGTAATCATATTGTACTTCTTTCATGGCAGCCCTTTGCGTTGGAAACACATTTTCTTGGAGCATTTTATCAACTAGAACTAGAAACGATGCTACAGACCAAAATTCAAAATTTTGGTACGAATTGGATTTAAATTTCTAGACGACTCTGCCAAACCTATCCACAAGCGGTTATAAAAGCCAACGATTCTTTTTAAGTATTTGGTTTGTCACGGAGAAGGGATCATTCACATGCAATTGAAGCAAAAGAATAAAAAACATCGAACAAAAGGAAAGACACAAGCAACAAAGCATAATATTTGTAAGCCAAAGCTATTAGATAAGAGAAGTGCATTCAAGTCCAATCTAGCAGACCTGCAGAACATCAAAATGGTAGGTTATATTGGCACCACCGACGAATTTGAGTTAGAAGACTTAAGAAAAGCAATTGCAAAGCACAAGATGTCTTTAGTTCACCCAGATGTCAATATATTAGATTACATTCAAGTTGTTGATTATTTAATTGTCTTGGATGTTGATGAGCAGTTGCAACAACTTGTGACTCACCAAGGCCACTCTAATATTTACTATTTTGGTGAAAAGAACAAGAACCGATCCGGAAAACATTGTACTTCATTGGACAAACTTATGCAGAGTCTAACTAGTTCAGTCCCTAAGCCTCATGCTTATTTAAAGGATAGAGGATTCTCTGTTATTGAGTCAGTGAACTATGATGAGCAGTCGCAGGAATTGCAACTAAGCGGACTTTGTCGCGGTCCTTGGAATGCCAACCAACTATGTCATATTCCAAACTGCGGCGATTTTCCAATTTCCAAGATTGTATCATGGCAGAGAGATGATAACATGATGGACTCTGGTACGGTTTTAAGTGTTTCTGACGAGAATTGTGATCAGGCTGTTTACACAGACAATCAAATTCATAGTAATGATACAGATATGGATCTTGGTGAAGTGTATTCAAAGATGGATGATTTAGAAATGGATGAAAAGATTTCAGAAGGCGAGGAACTGGCTGGCGATTTCAAAGACGGGTTGAGCAATCTTGAAAGAGAGGCGCAATATGAATCTTTTATCCAAAAGCAAGTCCGAGACCATCTTGACTTCCCGGATGAAATTGAAAATTCAAGAACTGACCTTGCTAGAGAGCTGTATAAGGATTACAGAGGATTAGAGTCATTCAAATCTTCACCTTGGGATCCTTATGATAACTTGCCAGAATCTTATTCTCAGCTGTTCGAGTTCAAAGGATACCGAGCTATGAAATGCAAATTTCAAAATGAAGTTAAGAAATCAACAGTGCGAAATGTTTTTGCTACTCTTCATATTAAATTTCCCTGCGAATTGTTACAGTCAATCAAAAGTAAACCAATTGTTTGGAATTTATGGCCATTGGAAACAAGAGCTACAACTGTTAACATGTCCATAATGCCATCTTTGAATTATGACCCTGAAAAGAACCCAATCAAAAGCAATGATGAGTTGATTGTCCAATACGGCTTTAGAAGGTACAAGATTAATCCGATATTCTCAAAGCAAACCAGCAATTCAAGAAACGATGTGCATAAATTGGATCCGTTCCTGAATAGCGCATGTATTGTATCTGCTGTATTGCCGGTTACTTTTCAATGCGGTCCAGTTTTGTATTTTAGAGAATCTTGTGGAGTTATGGAGTTCATCGGCAGCGGATGCCTGGAAAACGTGAACTTTAAGAGAATAGTAGCACGGAGAATAATATTGACTGCTGATCCATTCAAAGTTAAAGCTACGCATAAGGGTGTCGTTGCTAGATTTATGTTTTTTAATGCACAGGATGTTGTTTATTTTAAACCTATAAAGCTGTTTACAAAGTGTGGAAGAAGAGGTAGAATTAAAGAGAGTTTAGGGACACATGGCTACATGAAGTGCATATTTAATCAGCCAATTCAACACCAAGATACAATCTGTATGGCACTATACAAAAGAGTTTTTCCTAATCCGAATTTTCAACTATACAAAGAAAAATAAATCATTAAAATAAGAGAACTCCTGTTTATTATGCAGTTTTATGAGCGTTTGTATACATTTTGGTAGTACACTCCGATAAAAGGCAATGAGATAGCCACTGCAGCTCCACCAAAGACATACAAAGCCACTTTCGGTTTTGACTTGGTACTGAAAGGTAAGTGTTCTGTATTCTTATGAGCGTATCTTTTACTGAGTGATTTAGCCAGGAATGAAATGAACATATCAAAGTTTGTAAACTTCTCCTTGAGAATTTCAGTATTTTATTCCTTCAAGCCGAATTAAAAAGCCTCTCTGGATAACTTTTGTTATCACAGGAAAATAAAAGATTATATCCTTCAAGACTTGATATTATCAAAGAATAATATGGATCTGTTTAGTCGCACGTTCAGAACAATAGGCCGAATGTTTGAACTTGGTGAACATGGTAGAAAGTTAAACCCTTTAGACTGCTTTTTAAATAGCACGGATGAGCTAGATTTGTTTCCTCCATTTCATCTGCCGTATATCCAGGATCTTATGGCACCAATTCCGATAACACCTAGTTCATCGGCTGATTTTGAACACATGGACGATAAACGATTTTCGTGTCCACACCCTGACTGCCCAAAGGTATTTGCGAGACTTCATAATCTCAAATCACATTATTTAATTCATACAAATGATCGCCCGTATGTTTGTAAAAGTTGTAACATGGCTTTTAGAAGAAACCACGATCTCAGAAGACATGAAAGATTGCATACTGGCTTAAAGCCTTTTGCTTGCCACCAATGTGGAAAGCGTTTTTCTAGAAGTGATGCACTAAAGAGACATCAAAAGGTTGAAATGTTAAATCAGCAAAAGAGTGTAGAGAATTTAATGATGAATCTACCACCACCTAACTTTGACTAATAAGTAAGGACAATAAATAGTGTAAATTTTACAACGCGAGTTACTTTTTTCTTACATTGCTCATGATTAAAAGATACTTGAGCAAAATAGTTGTTATTGGTGCTGGTCAAATGGGTAGTGGTATAGCATATGTTAGTGCTGTACGTGCTAAGAAGGACACTGTCTTAGTAGATCAACCAAGCGTACTAGAAAAGGCCGAGAAGTATTTTGATGAGTTATTGAAAAAAGAAGCCACGAAAAACAAACTGCATGAAAGTTTGGAAACTATCAAAAGCCGAATTCATTTTAATTCCGGTGTAGAGAATGCAGTTCATTCTGCGGATTTTGTTATCGAAGCAATACCAGAGCATTTTGAATTAAAACAGGATTTATTCAAAAAGATTGACAAGAATTTACCAAAACATGCTATAATTGCTTCAAATACTTCTTCTATTCCGATTACAAAACTGGCTGCCATTACTTCTAGACCAGATAAAGTTATTGGTCAGCACTTCATGAATCCAGTACCTGTCCTGAAACTTTGTGAAATAATTCGTGGATTACAAACTAGTGATGATACTTACAACAAGACTGTGGAACTGACAACTCTGATGATGAAAACAATAACGACTTCAATGGACGTTCCTGGTTTCATAGCAAATAGACTACTCTGCCCTTATATCAATGAGGCCATCATAGCATTAGAGCAAGGTGTTGGTACAAAGGAAGACATTGATAATACGATGACCCTTGGAATGGCACATCCTATGGGTCCTTTGAAGTTAGCAGATTTAATTGGATTGGATACAGTCCTAAACATAATGAACATTTTGCATGCAGAATTGGGTGACAAATACAGGCCTGCTACCTTGCTGAAGTCCTTGGTATCTGCAAACAGGTTAGGAAGAAAGTCAGGTCATGGGTTTTACATCTATAATAAATAAGTTTTCAGATTTTATCTCAAAAATGAATTTATTAAATTACTTACCGACGGATCTCGGGAATTAGTATTGAATCTTGCTCTACTACTCTATTAATAGAAACAGGCATTTCTGCAATAATTTGTTGAATTCTCTCCAGCACATTGTCATCCAGTAACGAGTCCGCTATCCTAGAAACACCATCAACTAGCTTAGATAGCTTTAACTCATATTCCTTAAACTTGTTCTGTTTCTGCTGCTCTGATTGCCAAAATTCTGTGATAATATCTTTGTCAAGTATGTTGCATTCCTCTTCCCAGCTGCAAAAAGCTAATGGGCAGTCAAGCCACTGCACAAAATATTCAAATGAGTTGCTGTCGTCGTTATATCTGTATTTCAATATTTTCTCCACATAATAGATGTTATTATCGTCAGTTATTTCTAGAATATCATCTGTAGTCTCAAGAATGTCCTCAGCGTCTTCCTGATCTGAAATTAATTGGCTATGAAATGATGATGTTGAGTGCATGAAAAAATCAAAACAAAAGGGAGTTGTGATACCAAAATAAGAGTTCATATTGAAAGATTTTAAAATATTTATTCTGCAACCTCAACTTCTTGAACTTCTACATCCTTCTTTAAAGTACCCAAGAACTGTGATTTTTCAGTAGCAGTCTGAAATCTTCCATGACCAAATTTAGATGCTGTATCGATGAACTTGACAGTGACTTCTTCCAACGCATCTCTACTTGAGTGAGTCAATAATGATTTTCTTAATGTAATCACACGCTTGGTAACTCCAACAATGGAGCCCTTGATCATCATAAAATCTTCGCTAACGTATCCATAATGAGGGAATCCTCCTAAAGGTGTAATCGACTTCTCAGTCATATCAAAACTAGTAGTAGCAGATTTTGAGTCAGACCCATTGGAGATTCTGTAAACTTTTTTGTTAGCTTCCACTCTGTGATGATAACCATTTTGACCAGCGCGAGGAACTGAATACATAACTCGGGAAGGATGCCATGCACCGATACAAGCAACCTTACGCAAACCTCTATGTGTCTTTCTTGGTAACTTTTTGGTTCCCCATCTGTGCGTAACACCTTCATTACCGTGTCCTTTGGTGATTGAAATAGCGTCAACCAGCTCGTTCTCAGTAAATACACTTTTGACATCGATTTCCTTTTCTAAATGCTCCTTAGCCCATTGCAACTTTTCGGCAATAGATCCGCCATTTAATTGAATTTCTAAAATATGTGCCTTTTTCTGACCAATCTTTGCTTTCTTGATCTGAGTGTGGGCTACAACGCGCACAATAGTACAGTACTTTTCAATTTTCTTTAATTCTGCTTCAATTTTTTGCGGCTCTTTCTCGTACTTTTGAGCATACTTTGTAAATGCTTTCTTTTTGGATTTGTACCAGTTCTTGTAGAATCTTCTTAGACACTCTTCATTAATATGCTCAGCCCAGACTGTTGTCAATGATCTCAAACCTTTTGGAGTCTCAATATATCCAACAACACCTACAATAACAATAGGAGGTGTCTCGATAATTGTAACGGGTTCAACAACTTCTTTCTTGTGGACTCTGCTGCCAGGTCGATCGACATCTCTGACAATATGGGACATACCGGCTTTGTATCCAATAAATGCGGTTAAGTGGACTGGTTTTGAAGGATCATCTTTTGGGAATGACTTGATCTTACCCTTTCCTTTCTTGCAACGCTTTCTAGGTAAAAATCCTAAGGATCCATGTCGAGGTTGTTCAAACTTACGATGAGACATTATTACTTCAATTGTTGAAATGCAAAATAATTTGTTAAACACGTGGGCTGACCAATTATGTATCGATGAACCCTTTCTCTATAATTAATCGAAGGAGGCCACAGTTTGAAGCTGTAATGATGAATGTGAAATTTACATGAACTTTATGATTATAAATTCCTCGTCCTGAGCAGCTCAATGTAAATCAAATCTTTCAATAAAAAATATAAAATTTATTTCCTGGCCCAAACTCAGTGTTGTCTGTAACATTTAGTGTTGAATTGTAATTTCCATCTTTAACACTAACCAAATATGATATCGTATCCTTGGTATCAATCTCTTCTAAAAATTCTTCGCCCTTTCTATTCCTGCGCTTACGAGGCTGCTTGGTGAGAATTCTATCAATTGTCTTCTGTGTTTCTTCATCTCTTTTACGTCTTAGGTCGTCTCTTCTTTTAGTTAACGAAATTTCTTTTTTCTGTTCTTCGGTAGTCAATTTCATCATGAAACCCCATCAATCATCGAAGACAGAAAAAGTTGAATCAAAAAAGATTCACGACATTGAAGAAGAATTGCGTCAATTTGATCTAAATTTAAAATACGGGCCATGTATTGATTTAACTAGGATGGAAAGATTTCAAAGAGCGGAAAAGTTTAACTTGAATCCTCCTCAAAATATCAAGAAGTATTTAGAGAATGTTCCTAACAGTGTGCTGAAGAAAGCGTTTTAAAATAAAAACATGTTTTTTTGCAGTTTTAACGAAAACGGTTGTCGTAAGCATAAGAGACGTCAAATTTAAAACTAGACTAAGTCGAAAAATCCAAAGTATTATATGTTTGGGCTCATCCATAGACGAGACATGAAGTTTAATTTTACACCAAGCATTTGAACTATTTGATTTTACAAGACTAAAAATAAATTTTTATTTAATACTCTTACATGTGGGACATCAAAATAAAGACTACTAACTTTCTGAAGTAGTTTGAATCATTATTTCAATTGTGTATTAACCGATAGTAAGTTACATTAAATTAATCCTATTGGTTGCACCTTTTGCTTAGACACTCAAAGACCTTATTTGAAAGATATAGTGGGTCATCTTGTTTTATTTTAAAGAGGGAAATGACATTAATGAAAGAAGGACTTTTATTAATAATAGTATTTCCTCCTTATTGAGCACCTACTTTAAAAACAACTTGGTCTAGTTTTTATATTTTGGTGTCCCATAAGTAGGATCATAATTGGCTACATGTTCGATTAATCCTTGGAAAAAATTATGCACATGCTGGTTACTGTCTTGTTCTCCCAAATGGTAGGATAAAACAAATATGAAAAAACTAAAAACATCAAGTGAGGAATTAACTTTTAATATGAATGAAGACTGGGTGTTTGAAAACCAGAATCTAAATCATTGCAAAGGCAGTCCTGCTGTAGACGCATCGATTATTATCAATAGAAGATTTCATTTTGAATTTGATGTTGCCGTAGAGACAGATAACACTCTGCTGGACCCTGATATAGCACTTAATAAGTGCGGGTACAGTAGTATTACCTTTAAAAACTCTGCTTTCTCGCCCCATAAAGTCATAAAACTAACAAGGCCAATGCTGAGGGATATTTTGAAGAAGTCTGACATATTGGATAGAATCGACGAGTTGTGGAGTCTAGTAGATGGTTTTTACCACCTAGTTACAAATGGCAAGAACTGCATTGATAAGGGAAAGATTATTGAAAAGAAAGATTTTAAAATTCGAGTCTGTGGAGGTGCCACAGGTATTGGCAAAACCAAACTTCTCTATGAGCTGAGGTCTATATTTAGCAACAAGAAGCACTTTGAAGATGTCAAACCGATACTTCTCACCTTCAACTCAGAAACGCCCTATACAAAAGCTGAAGGTATATTCACCATGGAGTAAGCTGTGAATCCCAGAATAGCTTGCGCGCTAGTTCAATATACTGGTGCTGATGCCTTGCGTATTGCCTATGATTCCAATAAATTGAGGCTTAGTGACATCTTTCCAAATCCCCCAAAGGTCATTGTGCTGCTAATTGATGAGTTTAACAATATACATGAGCATAGACTAGCTGAATTTGTGAAATATTGTCGTAGACTGATGACTCCAGCCCCTAAAAAACCTTTAATCATCATATACACAGCGGGCACTTTGCCAGGTAAATTAGATGAAATATTCACTCAATCAAAATGCCCGGGTCTTTTAACGCCAATCTCTGCATTGAAAATGGAAACCATAATTAAAGACCTGAAAGCCAATAGCATGCATTTGCGAAAATAGATGTACAGGGCTCTTCAAGATATCTGAGGTATTCCAAGATTGTATATTACCTTGAAAAGTCAGGCAAGTCTACCTACTACCTATGATAAAGGCATTGATATACTTCTTTGCCAGTCTACTATTCCAAAAGAGCCACCATCATATGTACTGGATGTAATTGTGCCTTATTCCTTGTTGGAATATCCAGTTATTACGACCACTATCTTTTGGGACGATTACATTTCCAAAGGGCAGGCACTCCTATACCCATTAGAAGGATATCAAAACCCAACAGGAGAAAGTCCATGATCGTTAGTGAAATTTCCATTTTATTGGTTGGAAAAGACGGCCGAGTATTATAGACATACTCCAGATGAATGGGCATTGCTTATTAGCTGGCTGTACTGGAGAAGAGACCCCTCTATCAATGGTTTTGTATTTGAGGATATTGCCTCAATGTGGATCTCTTTACGCACGTGGCTATTCTCAAAGATATCCGAACGATTAGGAAAAGTGCAATTCTCCAAATATATTGGAATCAACGACTTGGAATGGTTGGATTTTGACTTTGACATTGAAGCAGCGTATTTGTACTCGACTCGTTCCCAAATCACAATAAATGGTATTGAGGGTGTATGTCGTTGGAGAAGAGAAGAATCTGTGGTACCTAAGTTGCCATTTATCGTAAACTGCGCTTCAAAACAGCCAGGGATAGATGCCGTGCAGACTTTGTTTGATAAACAGGGCAATTTGATTTTGGTAATCTATCAGTTTAAGTTATGT
>JADGIF010000013.1:0-42432 GCA_018985225.1 Amoeboradix gromovi
AAGTAATAAAGCTGAAATAATGTTCCAAGTTGTTACAGAAAGTTAGTCCAGTTTTTATATTTGATGTCCCATATGTAATTCGTTCATCCATGCCATCAGATGATTGGACCTTCTGTCATGATCGTATGTTCTAGATATTTATTCTCAAATTCATACGAGATAAAGCATTCTCAACGTTTTCTGTTAATACGCTACAGGCTATGAAGATTGAGCACACATTTAGACTAAAATTGAAAAGTTTTCAACTCACAAAATTAGATTTACTCTCATAACTTTCTCTTATCACCAATCTTGTAGCTCTTATTATGATAAGCCTCCTTCATTCTATTTTTGCACGCATCACTTGCAATTTTATGGTCTACAATTGGCTTAGGATAATCTACACCAATAACGCATCCCCATTTCTTTTGCTGCTCCTTTGTAGCCTCCCATGGTTGATATACGTATCTTGCAGGATAGTTCTTCAATTGCGGAACATATTTTTTTATATACTCTCCACTTTTATCATATTTCTTTCCAAATGCAATCGGACTATATACTTTGAAGTACGAAGAGAAATAGGCAGAAGCAGATAGCCAGAGCCAGTTACCAGCATTAAGATTCCAATCATGATCAAGTAGTAGTTCTTGAAAAACCAACAGACCTTGTTCCCAGCTTATATAAAGATCACCCCTAGTCAAAAAGCAAGCAACAGCATGTCTAGCGAGATGATGAATCCATCCTTCTGTTCGTAACTGTGTCATTATGGCATCAATGAATGGATATCCAGTTTTAGCATTTGTCCATGAACTCAGAAACGATTCGTTGTCATCCCATTGTACTTGCAAGCAAACTGGATTGCCATTCATTTTACTGAAGTTTGGAATGGCATAACCTTGAGAATGAAAAAAGTCTCTCCACAACAGTTGACCAACTAGACTAACTGGAGGTTGAGAGGACATCCTGTCATTCTGAACCAAATCCATAACTCTCCAATAAAAATCACGGGCACTTAAACATCCCCAAGTAGTATGTGGGGATAAAGTTGTAGTAGAAGCGGGTTCAAAAGAAGTTGGAGACGTTTTTGGTTTCTCAAATCTAGTGGTTTGGCGTTTGTCTTTACAGTAAAGATCCAATAGCCTTAATGCCTCTATTTCTCCACCCTTTATTGCTGTTGTTGGTACTGCAGAACAAAACTCGTCTAGTTTAAAAATAGAGTAATCACCAGAAAACGAAATATTTGGGAGTGGTGGTATGTTGCATATATCCAACGGCCTAGGCGGCGCGGGAAGTCGACTGCACACCTGTATAAATGAGCTATAAGTCTTTGGCAACTTACCATCATTTTTAGCTATAACTGACGGTGGATGGTAAAGCAGCTTACCTTGAGTAGTTATAACTTTAACGTTTAGCGATTCTGATAAACTTATGATATTTGAGTCTCTTTCAACTGCATGTGGCTCTGTTAACTCGTCAAATGCAAGGTGTGTAATTTCCCATTCAGACAATATGGACTTCAGAACATCATAAGCATTTCCACGAGCAACAAAAAGCTTTGAATCTCTTTTTTGCAATTGTGCATCCAAATCTTCTAAACATTGCTGTAAAAACAGCCATCTGTTTGGACCTACTTTTGTATGCTGAGGATTCTCAACAATGTACAATGGAATTAATTCATGGGCATCTTTAACCATATTTAGTGCCAAATTATCTTTTAATCTTAAGTCTCTTCTTAACCATAAAAGAGCTCGTTTCATAGGAATTAGATGATAAACTCTTGAAATCGATCAAATTTTAAATTCTCCATGTTTACAGCATTCAATGCGGAACCCACAAATGTTGTGATATCCCAAGACATCAATAATAAATTTTGCAAGGCTGTGAAGTCTAAGAACGTTGAGTTGTTAGAAGAGCTGCTATTAGACAACCTTGACAATACTGATTTATGTTTTAGTATATATAAACTACTTGCAGAATTGACCAGTGATAAGATTGCAATCTCTTACGGCTTAAAAGCACTGGAAATCAAAGAGCTACCCAGTATTTATGCTAACATGATGATAAAAGCTATAGAATTCAATTATCCTAGTATAGCTAAATATTGCTTGTCTAGGCTTGCAATTGACAATTCTACTTACCTGGGTATCATAAACAACATGCATTCAAAATCTGCGCATATTTCCTCCAGTAGTTCTCCAATTTCAGTTGAAATAATCATGGATTCCTCCATATCAAAGTCTTTTAAAAAGTTATACGATTTACTAAAACACAATCCTCTATCGCTTAGTGTTTCTATAGAGTTTAAACCTTCTGATTTTAGTACTAAGCCTCTGGTTACTGTTGACAATTCTAATAAATCCACTCGCACCTCATCTAGACTAAAACAATCTCAACCTGTTCCAAACTCTCCTATTTTGGACAAGTTAACTCTTATTTATCCACCCGTAATCAATGAAAACGACCTCCATGAGCATTTAGCATGTCTAATTTCAAATTACAAACAATATCATTCTCGCAAACTGAATCTTAAGTCCGATTTTTACAACTGGTGTATTTTATTTGACACAGACCCAAATGCTGTGTTACGCAACGAGGATCAGTTGCTGATCTCTTCTGCTACCACTCTGGATCAAGTGTTTACTATTTTCATAAAGATAGCTATGAATAATAATTATTACGCTCATTTGTTGGGCCTGTATCCATATATTGATAACCCTCGAGATCCACATTTGCTGCTCTTTATTGTCAAATCTATATATAACGTCCATGTATTCATACAGCACGAGCGTATATCCACTGTTCATCCTAGTTTTACATCCATCTACTATTCTACTTGTGACATAATTTATAATTTAGTTCAATCGGATCCCCATAACTCCGTGTTAGTAGAATGCTATTCGAATACGATATACAATCACTTTACCAACTCTATAAACTCTAATTATCTACTAGACTACCCAACTACAATTAGAATACCCCTGGTTATAAACCCTATAAATCAGAACGAAATTAGACATTTGAATGAAATTAAAGGTCTTGATGCCCGTCCGTCTCTTGTTGATTATTGCAGATCTCTCCTAAAGCTAACAGAGGGATATTACTTTAATTTACAATTTAGTCATGTTATGTATTATCTGTTTCATTTTGATAAATCCACTGCATGGCTAAACCACTACATGATCTTTATATTATTCAATTACCCTGATATTATAAGCGATTTCAAATTGAACAACTGCTTTAAGATGTTTATTCTACAATTAGTTAGACACGACATATCCTTGTTAATGTTGTTACATGAATACCTGGAATCCATAAACTACTGCGAACTATTAGATCATGTATACATCGGTATCAATGGATTGTTACAACTGCCATTTGAAACCAGTGAAAAGCAGTTGTTACTGACTTGCTACTATCAAATGAACTTGTTCAATATCAATCACTCTTTTAAAAGACAGCTATATAAAACTACCAACGTAGAACCTTTTTTAGTGTTTTTGAGAGGCATAAAAATTGATCTTAATCAGCCATGCAGCATCAAACTACAAACCGACGTCCACACAATGTTTAGTAAGCTGATTAAGAATACTCGAGAAATTGGAATATTGAATTGTTTAGAATACTACAACAAGCTATCTTTCATATTTAGTAAATCTATTGGTATAACCAGTATAGTACCTCAAAACTTGAGTATCGAGTGCAAGGTAATGAATCCAATAATCACAGGTATATTACAAGTGATGCCACATGATCAGATTAAACACTGTTACAATACTTGCTTGATAGTAGAAATACTAGAAATTCTCTCCGAATCCCCAAATACCTTGTTGAAGAGGATAAACAAAGTATTAGATCTAAAACAAAAGTTGGTGGGGAATAAATATTTAAACTCAAATGTACATGATTGCTTGCTGCTGTTGCAACTGGCTCCATTTAAGCACTTAAATATTCCGAAACAGACACCCATTTTAATTGATCATATGATACAATACGCTCCATATGAAGCAAAGTTAAAATTTCATTCCAGCAAAAATCCAGTGATTCGATTTGTACAAGCCAGCACTATGATGAAAATGGAATACAAACCGGAATATTTGAAATATCTATTTACCTTGCAAGTACCATTGGAATACCAAATAAAGAGAATTTATTATTATGGCAAATTTGCTGCAAGTAGCTCAGATTTTGACATGATTGAGTTAATGAATGATCTCACAATAGATAATATATACAAGACTTGTATTATAATGATCGATAGGCTTTTGGAGACGGACTTGGACAATTGGCAATACAGAGGTCTTTATTATAAATCCAAGTTAATGGTGATGAACAAGGATTACGCTGGAGCATTTCAGACTATGAGTATTTTTAAAAGAAACAAGGGTGTACTGGTAACACATATATCAATGGATGAGATTGTCGGCAAGTACTACTACTACAATTACACGTTGAACGACTATTACAACTACCTGATGTACAAGAATGATGAGACAAATAACGAACTAAATACTGATGCCATAATTAACACTAGCAGACTGGTTTATATAATGGTCGCAAGAATTAACAAACTTCAAAGTGGAAACAAGCGAGCTATATTGGAAATAGTTAAACTCCAAGAAAACGGATTAAAACAGAACGATTTACAAGCTTACCACGGTAGCATTATAAAAGATGATAGACTATGGTACTATTTGAAGTACAGTAGGGACTTGCTAGAAGATATGGAATTGGTGGCAAGTTGCAAAACGCTGGAATTTATGATTTTAGTAGTCAATAAACTGTTAAAGATAGTAACGAGAGACGAGATGATTATGATATGCAAGGGACATTTCAAACAGTTTTTATAAAAAATAAATCAAATTGTTAATTAGAATGCAAATTGTTTTGAAATTTATTCGTTTTAGGGATTTTATGCAGGAGGATCATCAGCAGGATCATCAACAGGAGGATCAGCAGGATCATCAGCAGGATCATCAACAGGAGGATCAGCAGGATCATCAGCAGGATCATCAACAGGAGGATCAACAGGAGGATCAACAGGAAGATCACCAGCAGGAGGCGGTTGAACACTTTTTAAATCTCCAACTGGAGTGGTAATAAGAATAGCATCTATTTTTGAATTGTCCACATCACTTCTTTTAATTATTTCTCTCTTTTGCAAACTAATGTCTGCTCGGTTTGAAATGTAAATAGCCGAAATCACGCTAATGAGAAACATACAATACATCGATATTGTCGTCTTTTTATACTTGGTAACTCTTTACATCGCCCAATCAGTGTCTCTGATTTTCCTATTCTTAGACGTCTAATACATTAATAGCTATTCTAGGCCTATATTTTAGGTTTGCTTTTTCAAGAATCATTTTGATGTTATGTAAAGCAATAGTGTCAGCAAGATGAAAGTCTCTGAAAAGCAAAGAAGTAACTTACTTTGAAAACTCATATAATGCTCATTAATTAAACCGAATTTACTATAGCTTCTGCTTTACGCAATGCATTCAAAGTTGTTTTGACTTCTTCTCGTCTTTGTGCAACAATTTCGCTTTCTTCCAACAAGTTGATATTAGTTGTATCTCTGTATATCTGTGACAGCAATTCCTTTTGCATATTATCCTTACTATACTGCACTAGATGGTACATGATTGCTTTTGGTACCATATCACTCAATGTCCTTTTCACAATCGCAAAGTAAGAAGTTAACAACAGCTCTAAGTTAGTTAAAAATTACTTATAACCTCGGTTTCCAATATCTCTCGTTCATTCAATTGCCCTTGTGCTCTAATAACACTTGGTGGGGGAGGGGTATCGTCAAAGTTCGTTTTCTTTTTACTTCCAAAAAGCCCTCCAAACCACCCAGAATTTTCGGGTGTTCCTCCTTTTAGTACCTCTTCTTGTCTAATTGTAGTTGCATCTTTTACTTTCTCTTGTCTCCCTATAGCAGATTTAGCAGCGTAAGTGGCATCATTTACAATACTCTGTTTACCCAACAACATTCTCTCTTGCACCATTGCAGTTGCTTTATGTCCGTTTATAAAGTCAGGATGGGCTGTATTTATATAACATGCCTCGCTGCTAATTAAATCTTCAACCAATTTATTTGTTGGTTTTAACGCAGAATTAAGAAAAGAAAGTATTGTGTTGTAGATACGGTCCTTTAATGCTGGGAAGCGCTTAAACGCAGGATGATTATTTAATAAATGAGTTAAAATTCTCAAGATTTCATCATAAACTAATCCTACGCACTTAAGACTCGGACTTCTTAACCGCTCAATCTGCTGCTTCACAAGAACTTCAAATGCTTGTGTTCCTACAAACAAGCTAGGTTGCGATCCGCTAGAGTTATATAAAATAGTGCGAATATCTCCATCTTTAATTTTATCGAATGGGTCTAAATCACGAACACCAGCAGCAAACCATTCGTGAAACACATAAGCAATTCTTGCACCTCCACTTAGTTGATCACTCTGCACTTCACTGGTTCCATCCAAAACATTCTTAAAATCACGAGCCAGATCTGTCAATATCTGTAGCAAAATATTAGCTTCATCATCTTTTATTGGATCACCCAGCTGCTGTAATTCTGTGGTGCACTTGATAATTTGCTGTTGGATCTTGGCTTTAGTATCTGGAAGAGTAGCTTTGATATGATGCATAAGGATTAAGTTAAGTTTCTTGGCCAAATAGCCGGTGCCGCAATATTGTGACTTATTTCCGTAAGAAGGATGGTTCTCAAAATACTTTCTCTCATCCTCGAGGGCTAATTTAATGGATTTCTTTTGATTTATATCTTTTTGACCTCGGTTTATAACTGGAACGTAACCCAATCGGAGAGGAATTACTCTACCAGCTAGCACATCAATAACATCTGTATCCTTGTCCATTAAATCAATCTTGGTTAAAACCCCAATTGTTCTTAAACCCTCAGGGTCCACCTCACGGGCCAGTTTTAACCCATCTGAATTTGCAAGATCTGTATTTGCAGCCGTAACAGCTAATATAATCGCGTTAGGGCGAGAGATGAATTTTACAAGCATGTTGCGGATTTGGGACTCAATATCAATTGGTTGATCACCAACAGGTACTTTAGTGATTCCTGGTAAATCTACTAAAGTTAAATTCAGAACATTTGGGGAGAAAACACGCAAATTTATGGGAATAGGGGAGATCCCGGTATTGCTACCACACGCACGGTCAGTTTCCGCTATGATTTCCTTTCTAATCTCATCAAAATCAGTGAACTTCTTATCGGTGTGTAAGAACATACCATACTCCTCTTTGCTGTGAATTAACTGTAAAACAAGCGGACGTCGAGTAACAATTCCACTTCCACGAGGTAAAAAATCACGACCAACTATGTTTTCTAATACACTGGACTTGCCACTACTTTGGCTACCAATAACTGTTATTTGTGGTAAATCGATAGGATTATTTGTAATAACACCAAGGGCATCTTGCAGCTGATTTACAAGAGTTATTAGCTGAGCATCCATTTTAAAAGTTTTGAAAACACCCCTATTTAATAAAACTTAAAGCAAGGATGACATCAATATCTTTTAATGATTCAAATTAACCCATTAGAAGTTTTGCAGCACTTTCAGCTATCCGAAATTCAGAATTCTAAATTTTGAGTTCCAAGATATTTTCAGACAACTTGATATGATGCTAGGTCTAGTACTAGGTACTTTTGGCATAAATAGAGACACGTGTACACCAGATAACAAATGCTATTTACTTTAATTTTCGCAAGTGACTATTCAAAGCCAGATTATGGAAAAGAAGTCAATCCAGCATATAGCAAACCTGATTACAAGAAGCCGGAATACCATGATGACCATCATGACAATGATTATAAGGAGACTGAAGATTCGCCAGATTATAAGGACCACGATTATAAACCCTACACTAAGCCTGATATTCCAGATTACAAAGAACAGTACGTAAAAGATGAGAAATATTCCACAGAGCCGTCGAAGACATCTTACAGCCCACCCGTTGAGTCTCAAGGCTACAGTGAACCTCCATCTTCTCAATATGATGAATATAGCAGCGCTTCAACATTTACCCACGTAGCAATGGTCTTGGGTGCTCTTTCCTTCCAATAAACTTTTATTACCAAATTTATGATTTCTACTTACAATTGGGATACTCGCTTTAAAAAAATTACACTGCTTTCACACCAGTGTCCATACTTTAAGCATCAACTATGTAAGGTAGTTTTAGTACCACTTTTTATCTACTACACGTTATTTTTATATTTGCGAAGACATTCATTGACTTGATAACTTGCTAATTGCGGTTGTGAACATTTTGGAACTAGGTGGGAAAGTGACTGCCTTGGTGTAATGGACATAGTATGTTACGATTTGTGTACCACTGCCTTTGCTTTTTTTTCTCACTAAACATTTAAAAGATGACGGCCAAAAGATTTACTGTTCTGCTTGAGTTTGTATTAACTTTGCTAAATAATATAAGCATTGATGTTTATCAATAAATATCAGCAAGAATTGAAGAGGTAAATAGAATCATGGAATCATGAATATTGAAGATCTAATATCACAGAAAAGAACCTTTTCGGAGTACTTGGATGAATTGGCACCTTTTTGGAAACAAATAATTCGGTTTTTTATAGCCGGAAATGCTTCAAACAATGGCGATTTAGACGATTTGATTAAAGCAAATGATCCAATACATTATATAATAGTTGATAATTGGTGATAAGACGATGAGTAACTCTAGATTAACAGAAAAGGATAGAAAGAAACAGAAAATCAAGAAAGGGAAATTAAATAGATTTATTTATTGGTGAATTGATGGTGAATCGCACTTTAAAGGGCAAGATCCAGTCCCGAATAGATTGTTAAGCCATAAATTCTCAAGTGTGGACAAGCAATCATTGTACCTGAAGAACACACGTCCAAGAAGTGTAGTATATGTAAGAAGGATGTGAATAGTAATGCTTATGGGACACCAAATATAAAAACTAGACTAACTCGTTTTTAAATGTGCACCATACGGAGGAAATGCTATCGTTAATAAAAGAACTTCTATTATAACAATTCTCTTTCATTGATTGTATTCCTCTTTTTAAGATAAAAGTAGAAGACCCTGCATCTCGTTCAAATATATGAGGTCTTTGAGCATCTCAGAGGTTTATTTGAAATAAAGATTGGATGAAAGAGTAAGAGAATAGCTGTACAGAATATCTATTTTCCTTTCATACTCGTCAACTCCGCAACTAGCTGAATGTCCACTCGCCTCTTAAATCCATAAAATTAATAAAGCTGAAATAATGTTCCAAGTTGTTACAGAAAGTTAGTCCAGTTTTTATATTTGGTGTCCCTTATGGAAACGAAAGAGGTTGCGAATATGTGAATCCTGATCAGAATGCTACTTTGAATATTAGAAATGTATTTATTAGTTTTACAAAAACACTAAAACTTTAATTACTTTATCCACGTGCGTTATGAATCTTTTTTAAATCATTTTAAGCAAGGAGAATGCGAGGTTTACTTTTCAAAGAGTTTGGCAACCCTAAAAGCGTTTTAACTTTTTCTGAGTCCTTAGTTAAACCGCAGGTTAAAAGCAATGAAGTGCTTGTTAAAATTTTGGCATCGCCTATTAACCCATCAGATGTGAATCAAATCGAAGGCGTGTACCCGGTTTTGCCATTCAAAGACTCGGATACTTATACTCCTGGGAATGAAGGATCTGGTAGAGTGGTAGAAGTTGGAAATGATGTAAGTGGGATAAAATCAGGTGATCATGTCATTTTTGCAGCGTATGCAAAAGGCACTTGGCGTGAGTATGTCTGTGCTACTGCTCAGGAATTGATTAAAGTCGATGCTAGATTAGACCCCAAGAATGCAGCTATCTTATCTGTAAATCCCTGTTCTGCTTACAGAATGCTTCGTGACTTTGGCGACAACAAAGTTCTTATCCAAAATGCTGCAAACTCAGGCGTTGGGCAGATGGTAATACAAATGGCTAAATTAAAGGGGTTCAAGACTATAAACATTATAAGAGATAGACCAAACGTTTCTGAATTGAAACAAGAACTGACTGCATTGGGTGCTGATTTTGTTTATACTGACGAAGAATTGGAAACTAAGGAAACGACTGACTTCATCAAAAATTTAAAACCTACGCTGGCGTTAAATGCAGTAGGTGGAAAGAGTGCCACAAACATTAGCAGAGTATTGGATCAAAATGGCCAGATGGTCACTTATGGTGCGATGTCTAAACAACCTGTAAGTCTACCTGTTGGTTTGTTGATATTCAAAAACATTTCGTTTAAAGGGTTTTGGATGACTCAGTGGAGTAGTAATCATTCCTATGATGAGAAACGAGCGATGATCGAAGAAATTCAAAATTTGGCAATTACCGGGGCACTGAAGTTTCCAAAAGTTAGGGAGTTTCATATAAGGAACTTCCATGATGCGTTTGAAAAAGGCGACAAGGCCTTGTTTACATGGGAGGACGAGAACGATAAGATTCATTCATCTAAAATCTTTAATAAACAAATCTTATGATTGTACCATCCATTTATTTGTGGTTCTATAATAATGAGCCCATTCTCCTCGTTAAAAGACCTGATTTCCGAGAAAATCGAGAATTTCCATAGAGAAACTAGAAGTGCTAGATGCTCCGTTACAGTGATTGCTCACGCTTTCACTACCCCGGGGCGGGATTGAATAAGGATGCAGATACTTGATGTATTTGTTCCTTGCTGCCATATGATTTCTACTGTTGCACACGTGGTAAGAGTAACCACAAGAATTAATAAATAAATGGTTTGCAGCCTTATTTATCGTTGATCTCTTTCCAGGCATTGAAAGACATTTAATTGTTCCATGTTTGGACCAGTTCCTCAACGTTGATCAATTTATGCTCTACCTATTACTTATTTCTTTAGATTTGATTTATCGTTAGTGAAAAGGAAGAATATCTAGTATTTAAGCTGTTGCAAAATCTGGAAAAGTCTTGAAATTATACAAAAATGCATACTAATTGGTGATAAATGATTTATTCAAGACAGCAATCGAGCTGCATGTGTTTGTGCAATAGACTGATGTGCTTTTCTTGTAATAAGAATGTTAGTAGAAGAGAATTAAACCATGTATTGAAATCGCTGTAAAAAATCAGCGTAACTAATAATTTTTGTTATACACACCAAGGGTTTGTTAGTTGCAAAGCCCAGTGCTGTAATTCTACATACTAGGCAGGCATTGAACTTTGCAAAATAAATCATTAATCGAGAATCTGTATGTATTTCTATACAATCGCATGACTTTTCTAGATTTTTCAAATACCTAATGCTCGATATTCTCCATTCAGACTCAAGGTACATGCAATCAATAGGTGCAGTCCTGAACATGTCAAATCTAAAGAAACAGCTAATAGCTGTAGTATACATACATAAACGTTGAGGAACTGGCCCAAACATGGAAGAATTAAATGTCTTTCAATGCTGGAAAGAGATCAACGATAAATAAGGCTGCAAACCATTTATTTAATAAATTAATTAACTGCTAAATTCTGGGAAGCGAGCGTATTGGAGCGATAAGATTCATGTATCGTGGCAAATTTTGTATTCTACTGAAACTGAGAGCTGCATATGATCGGCAGTTGTTAGCGAACTAGACGTAAATTTAATTCAATCTATTTATTGCCGAGCTAACTATTGTTAAACACATCTACATATTTAGTTCTTCTCTTACTTTTTCCTCTGCTTAGTCCTTCGCCTGCTAGTAAGTTCAGTCCTGGTATTTCTACACTTCCTTCTAGTGTACTGTTGTTACTCCTGGTTGGCGCTATACTATTGTTGCTACTTTGGTTTGATTTGCTTGCTTTTGGTGGCATAATTACTTTTGGTTGCTCTATGCTTTGTTCAATCTACATTAGTTAGTGTTACATTTGGATTTACCCATTTCTGCAGTTTCTCATCGTAATAAAAACTTGATTTCTCCCCCAAATCTGCATTTACAGGTTTAACCTTTGTTGCAGTGTCCTTATTTCCTGCACCAAAACTAAAAATACCTTTTAATGTGCTAAAGTAGCCTGCCTTTTCATCCTTTTCATTTTTCTCATCATCCACGTCTACATCCTGCTCGGTATTTTCAACAATCTGTTGTGCCTGTTCTATTATTGGTGAAGGAGGTACTTCAGCTGAAGTCTGCGCACCAGAAAGAAATTGTTGTGGCAGCTGAGCCTGATTTGGCATCTGAGGCATTTTGTTCTGATACACGTTTACTGGTTGTGCTTGAGTCACTGGTTGTACTTGAGCCACTGGTTGTGCTTGAGTCACTGGTTGTACTTGAGCCACTGGTTGTGCTTGTGATAAATGATATACTGGCTTTTGGTTTCCCTTGGTCTGCTGTGCTTGGTGTCCCTGTATTCCACGCTCAACTTGCACAACCTCGTAATAACCCATCCTCTCTTCGTCACTTCCGCTTATCAACACTTCCAATTTGTTATATATACTCTCCTTTATCCCGTTGTTCTTGTATTTTAGAATTCCCATTAATCTGTTCATTCTACTGCTTGCGACTGCGCCAATAACTAGCCTATTCTGATTTCTATTCAAGTATTCAATCATAATTGTACATTCCTTAACATACCCACATTCTAGCAAGTGGTATGCTGCATATATCAACCAGGGTCCAATATTGCTAACCGCAGGTATCGGTGCTGTTGCCGATGTTGCCGATGTAGGAGTAGGAGGTGTGTTTGTTAGCGAATCTACGATCATCCCCACGACTATTCCCTCGTCGTCCATTCGTATGCTCATCTTATTGCTCAGTATTCCCATTAAAAAGTAGTATTCTTCATTTAAGTCTTTAATAAACTCGCTGACTGCATCTGTGCTGTTGTATAATAAACTGATCTTTATTACACTGGCTGCTAATAGTTTGATATCGCTTGCAGCACTAGTGTTTCTGGCATCCGCTAAAAGCAGCTTAACAGCATCTGTAGGGTAGTTGTTCATCAATAAGAGCAAAAAGTGGAATACTGTGACAGACGAGTCATTTGCATCCAATTGGGCTGGCATTTTCATTCCACTCGCTAATATCTTTGGCAGCATGTCCCGGTCTACCATTAATCCATAAACATAGTAGCTGTTTTTAATTAGCAGTTGAGATGCAGCCAGCTTATTGTTGTTTAATATCAACATGGTACACTGATTAAATAACGGGTTGGTAATAGAAATAGTGGCAGACTTGAAATAATCAGTTATAGTGGCATATAGTGATTTATTAGATGCGATAGAAGATGATATGAGAGTATACAAAAGATTATAAGGACTGTTCGTGTTATTGCTAGCGGATTTGCTTTTTATGTAGTCGCTGATGCTCTTGTTATTTACACCTTTTTGTAGCAGCAATACCGTGTTGCGTGCATTGGCATGCAACAATGAATCAACACTGAGAGCTTTTATCTTCTTAGAAATGGATATACAGTTACCAAGAGGATTGAAGATGGATAACAGACCAGACAAAGGAGCGTATAATTTAGATTCAGGGGCAGGTTCTTTGGATTCAAGAACACTTGCTTTGGATATACGGGATGTAGGTACTTTCGTGATAGGAGGAATAGCTGGAGTGCTAGCCGTAATTACAGCTACTAGCCGTGTACCGCATTCACAACAAAACTTGGCATTCTTTATGTTGTTGAATTTACAGTTACTGCACGTGTTATGGTCAGTGTTGTTATTGTTCTCGTGGGCAATCCAGCTACTTTGGTATTCCTGATGTTCGTGCTCGTTTTCAGTAGCATTATTACCAGTATAATCAGTTGTATCATTAGAATAATCAACATCATCTATCCAATTACTCTGGAATTGAGAGGGGTTTTGATACTCTGGGTACTCTTGTTGATCTTTAGGATACTCTGGATACTCTTGCTGATCTGCGGTATACTCTGGGTACTCTAGCTGATCTGGTTCTGCAGGATAGTCTTGTTGATCTGCCGGGTATTCTGTATAATCCTGATGTTCTGGTTCTGCAGGATAGTCTTGTTGATCTGCAGTATACTCTGGGTACTCTAGCTGATCTGCAGTATAAGCTGGGTACTCTTGTTGATCTGCAGTATATTCTGGGTACTCTTGCTGATCTTTAGGATACTCTGGGTACTCTTGCTGATCTGCGATATATTCTGGGTACTCTTGCTGATCTTTAGGATGCTCTGGGTACTCTTGTTGATCTGCAGAATACTCTGGATACTCTTGCTGATCTGCAGAATACTCTGGATACTCTTGCTGATCTGCGGTATACGCTGGGTACTCTTGTTGATCTGGTTCTGTAGGATATTCTGGATGTTCGTTATGGTCTGTAGGATACTCTGCGTGCACTTTCTGGTCCGTCGATCCGTTGAATTCTTGCTGGTCCAGTAATCCATTAAACCCCTGGTGCTCAAGTCCTTCAGGAGCATTATTGCCATCATATTCGTAGTATGCCTGATCATATTGTTCTGCAATTTTGTTCTCGCCATTTTGCTGCTGCGTGTTGCTAGAATCACCAAGAACCGTGTCACTATCTATCATAGTTTCATCTTGATATATGTTAAGGTAGTCATCAAATTTCGGTTGCTCTTCAAAAACATGATTTATCTGATTCTGCTCCTCCAAAACCTGCTCTTCAAAGACTTTGTTTTCCTCCTCTAATTGCTCTTGTTCATCATAGTTTTGCTCAGTTTCTTCTTCCGACTTTGTGGCTTTTTCCTGATCTGTTTGCTCATCTTCTTGATCCAGCCGATCCTCGTCCACATACTGATCAATGTGATCTGCAATTGTATCTCTCTTGGTAACATTATTTAAACTGTCTATTGTATCACCTCCATCAATATTCCAAATGCTCTGATGCAAAACCTTGCCGGATTCTGATTCAATCGAATTAAACGGGTTATCGTTGTTTAGCTGTGTATTACTGTATTCATCATACTGAGTGTCAAATGCAACATCTAGTGGATCAGAGACAACATTTATAGGTTTAGGAAGAGCAGCGTTTGGATTGATAATGGTGTTGTATTTGTCGTTATCTTCCATATCAGTCACATCATGGCTAAACAGCTCTTTGGAACTGTTAGTTACCTTGGCGTGAATATCCTGATCTAAGTCAGGCGAGTTATCAATAACATATTCATGAAATGCTTCAAGGCTATTCATTCTGCTCGCAGATGTGTGATGTGGTGGTGATATAGTAGAATGCGTGCTACGGACGCTGGAGTTGGATTTGACACTAGTACGATGGTTACTAGTATGAGGTACGAAAGATGAATCATTGTTGAATATGTCAGGGCCATCTGTAATAGTGTCCAACGTATTATCCCATAAGTCAGGAATGACAGGATTGCTATTGCTATCATGATTGGGAACTGTCCAGTTGGTATCCCATAGATCTGGTTTCTTAACCTCTGCCTTTGGTTGCATGACAACAGACTCTCTTTTAGAAAAACCAATAGTTGGAGTGATGTCTACTGGTAATTTCTTAGAACTCTCAGTTTCATTAGCAGAATAGTTGGGTTTCGCAGGAAGAGGTTTGGAGTGTTCTGCTTTCAATGGTGAATACTGAACGTTGTGTTCTATTTGATCCACAACTGTTTTACTAGAATTATCCGCGGGAGAATTAAACGTGTTAGCATGGCGCTCATTAGCGGCCCTAACAGGAAGAGTTTTGATAAGTTCGGCAGTGCGTGGTGATTTCAGCTCATTTGGGGACTTGGGTAGCACAAGTTGATTAGGTCTGGTAGTAGTTGTGCTAGACTTGTGGGAATCACTCACAGAGAAGTGCTTGGAATTAGTGGAGGTGGTAATAAAAGTCGAATCTGCTGATTTAACTGGTTCATTAACTAATTTAGACTTCGCTGGTTCACCCTCTGGTTTAACCGATGCCTTCTCGGTTGATGCAGCTCTCTTAGCCTTGCTCTCCATTTTTATAGAATACTTTTCTATTGTTGAATCATTTTTAGTAAGCTTATTATCATCTTTTGTATAATCAATACTATCCCAATTAGAGGCGTTCTCCCAGAGATTGGAAGGTGGAGAGTGTCGAGGAATTTTGTCAACTGTTTTGAATGGATTTGGAGACTCAGGAGACTTAACAGTAACGCTTTTATTCCAAGAATTATTCGTGTCCCAGAGATCAGAAGAAGTAGGAATAGGTATGCTTGAAGTGTTGCTAATTTTGTTACTTGTTTGCGGATTACTGATATCTTCATTGGAAGAGGACGGATTGTTAGCCATTCGCTGTTTCTTTAACTTAATTCTGTCACTCAAAGATAACTTCTGTTCCGCTAGTTTATTACGCGAAGAAGGAATTGGTTTAAATGGTATATCGGGGACCAAGTGACTTGCGTGTTCATTTATGGGGTTGTTGTTGATATTAGCAGCAGGATTAGATGAAGGGAGGTTGGATGGCTTGTTAACAGGATAATGAAGTGGAATTTGAGCTTTACTAGGTTCATTGGGCTTAGCAGTGCTGGAAATTGCACCACTGCTAGTGTTGCTAGTAGGTAGAGGATTAGATTTGGGAAGGGATTTGTTATGTTGAATGGCTAGATTTGCAACAGGGTTTACGACTTTGGATTTACGAATATTCAATGTTGATTTGTCTAGCTCGATAGGATTCGTAATATTTTGCTGTTTAATTGGAGACTTTATATTTAAACTAGAATCAAAGTGCTTATCAAATTGGTTAAGCCAGTCGTCGTTATCCATTGAAACTGTGTGTAGAAAAATATAATTTAAGCTAAATTTGTAGAAGATAAGATTTATTGAAGCATGTGAATCGAAACATAAGATATAATGATCGAAGCCGATGAAGCACTGCTGTAGTAGGTGTCTGCAGTTTCCTGAGGATATGGGGAACTTTGGTATTCCGTTTGAACTGGAGCATCTTGTGCACAAGGTTCAGATTCGGCAGACTCTGGAGAGAGGTTTGAAGGCTTATGAGGCTCAGGATTAGGGATATCTATATGTGTGTCCTCTACTTCAGCTATTGGAGTAGGTGGTTTGTAATCATAACCATTTGTCGGTTGAACTTCTGGAAGTTGTTCCGGTTCTGCATGTGTCTCTGGAATAGCTTCTGGGAGTATCTCTGGAATAGGTACCGGAGAAGAGTGAATTGGCTCTACTTCTGGTGCGGATTCCGGTTCTGTTTCCGGTGAGTGTTCTGGCTCTAGTTCAGGTGCAGCAGTATGCTCCGGCTGTGGTTCATATACCTGGCTTGGCTCTGGCTCATATACTTGAGATGGTTTTGGATAATCTTCCTGGGCATCTTGGACTTCAGGGATATATTGATGCGGTACCGGATATCGTCTGGTTGGATATGTGTGACTTGGATAGTCATTGTGAGCGTAGTCATTACTATAAGCTGCTACTAAGGTGTAAAGCATATCAGTTTGTTGAGTACGCTTTGATTTCTATTTAAGTATTTCCAGTTCTGCGACTGTCTGAGAAACCTGTTACTATTCCTGTTTTTAAGATTTGACACCTATTATTGGAAACCAATTTGCCTCGTGCCTTCGACCAGACGGTATCAGGACTTTGTACCCTCAATAGGAATCTCGTATTAAGTTTGAAATATTTTGTTCTCAGTTTCAAACACGCTCCGCAGCTTTTGCTGTTCAGACTCACTACAGACAATTCTTTTTTGTATGGTATGGTTTCACCTTTGCGCTAAGACTTTGATTTCTTAGCTTTTCAAGCGCTTTATGGACGCTAAGAATAGGTATAATGCCGGCTTTTAATCTCCCAGCGCTCAGTTATTGAAAAGTTACAATTACGCAATCTTGAGTATGTATGATCAAGCATTTTTTATACGTACTCGATGTAAAATTTTTTACCCAATGTTAACTAAATCATTTAGAATCTTCATTTTAGCATAATGTAGCTGTTTTACCCTAATTTGCGCGAAAGTGATAAGATAGATTAATTTTATTGATACTCTATTGAGAATTGAGATTTTAATTCAATTTGTGGTGGTTGTTTCTCTGTGAAACTGATCCTTATATGTTTCGCAATATTGCAGTTGCTGAATATACTCGTAAAATCATAATAATTCCATATAACATAGCTGTTCATAATCAGCTCAGTAAATTGTATGTTCCAAGAGATGTTGTGCTTGTATTGGTATATGATTTTAGATGTAAAAGTCCTTGGCCTGTAATTCAGAAGTTAGTTTGGAATGCCAATCCACTTTTAGATCACTTCAATTTTGATAGGATTCAGATATTGTATAAAAATGTTATAGTTTGTAATGCTGATACCAATAATTCTGATGTTTATGGATTGCTTCTTGGCTATTTTAGTTCCTTCAAAGTACCAATTTATTGCAGGTTTCCGACTACGATTAAAAGCGAGCTATATAATGAAATTTTTAATTTATTTCATTTTCTGTCTATAAAATCTAACTTATACCATTTAATATTTGATATGCCATTAGATTCGCAGTATTTGACTTTTAGAGAATTCTTATATGAGCCCAAATTAGCTTGCGATTTTAAAAGTTTTTCAGTAAAGAACGTGTCTCACTTCCTCAGTAGATTGCTTCAATCGCATAGTCTGATCTGTAATTTTGATTCGTTTCAATTAAAAGCTAACAATTATTATGAGTTTATTCAAAGTGCTTCGCACTCTTCATCGTCCTTGCTTCGAGATGATGATTATCCTAGATCACTCATTAATTTGAAAGAATTCAACGACATTAATTTCAAAGCAAACAAATTTCAGGCAATTATTTATAATTCATCTGATAACAAGATTCTGGGAAATTCCATAAGCATAGGTGAATATACTTTCCAGTCTTGCTTGTTCTCTTGTGATAATATTGCAAAAACTGCTTCGTTAGCAAATCTATTCATTTCTCAACTGCTTATTAACTGTTTTCTAAAATTCAAATATTTCCAAGGCTTTAAATTTTACCTTGATGGTGTATTTGGTCTTAACCATGATCCAGCTCTTTATATTAAGTGTTTCAAACTTGCGGCTTCGAACGATTTCTTTTTCAGTCCCTCTAAATATGTACAACTCGCAAGTCAGTATCTTGCAAAACACAATGCTGGCAACTTGGAATTTACATTTACCAAAAATGATCAGCGATTTGGATACTTCTCGTGCACTCTAACTATAAGTTCATTGAAATATTCCAACCATTGCAATTATTTTATTAGTAAAAGTAAGTGCCGTCAGAATTTGGCTAAACAATTTTGCACTCAGTATGCTGTTCTTAAATTTATGTATGACAGCAACTCAAATATCATTCAGGCTAGAGAGCTTAACATTCCACAGGAAGATTTAAGAGAGAGAATAAATGCTTTACCATGTGCTCAGCTTTCAATCCCAAACAGCAAAAAGAGGAAGCAGAGCAATAACGAGAGTGATATTATATTAAAAAGGTTGAAGAAAAGTATCGTGGTCCCAGCAGGCCTAACAAACCATTGGAAAAACGAAGAATCTCAGAGCAAAATTCAAGGATTAAATCAAATTCAGTTAAATAATTGGCATGCAAAACCAGATAGAAAAATTATTCAGCCTGCAGTTACAAATTCTATGGTTAATAGCACAGAAAGGATGCTCATGTGCAACAAAGACACTCGGCTTGACAATTTGAAAACGTTCCAAGACCAAGAAAAAACTCTAAAAAACCCAAAAATTCAAAACGCTACAAGGCTTGAGTTTCAAAAGACCCTTAATTTTGTAAAACAAGACAGTTTTAACATGAACCTCTTAAGTAAAATTGAGGTAGGGCTGCTATACAGATTGTACATAATTAAATATCCAATGGAATATACAAATAACTTTGAGTATTTGAAGAAGTTTGTAAATGTAGAATGGGAAACTGTTTGCGAGAAAGAGAAATTGGAATATTGGAGATACACTCTTGCAATAAAAATGGCAGAAATTTATAAAAAAATTATCAATAGTAAATAACATGATCAAATGACACAAATATCGCAACTCTTTCGTCATTTCGCGCAAGGAGCTTAAGAGCCGATATGAGGTTGATCTTATTGATTCTACAAGCAATTGTTGCGCTGCTATTGCCAGATGGAAAGTCAGAGCTAGTTAATGAGATATTGGTGCTTTTGAGAGAATCAAAATTACTTTCTTTGAAAGAATCAAACCCGATGAAGTTAGAAGCATCGAATTTTGCATTTTGGGAAGTATCAAAAACTCTAAATTTGGCGCCATCAAAAGTGGTTGAAAAAGTTAAGTCAAGTGACGTTCTAGGCCGAGTGCAATTGCACTTGAGGTCTCAAAATGAGTTACAGGCTATAAAGTCTAGCTTATTATACGAGCTAGTATCAGGCAAGTTATTGAACATTTACAGTTGGGATCGATTGGAAAATGAAAAACTGAAAAACGAACTTTTACATTCATCAGTTGTAGTAGCTCATTTGTTAGATAATATCATAAAAGTGCGAAAAGCTTTAAATCGAGAAACAGCTCTGGGAACTATTCTAGCTGATGCTGGTAGTATAGATAATCTCAGACTGCTAGAAAAGAAAACAAGTTATGAATTGGTTGAATTTGCAGCTAAATACGCGTTTCAAGATGAAGTAATAACACTGGTGGATAACGATATATATGATTCTCTTAAAGGCGAATGGGGAGAGATTTGTAGTACTTTAGGTAGCATATTCTTATTGCACAAAGTACTGCAAATGAGCAAGCCTGAAAGTATTTTGCCTCTCGATATTCCAGATTTCAAAAACACAGACAGGCTGGATGATATTTTTAATAATCTCTTTGCAAAAGTACAAAAATTTGCGAATGAAAACCCCAAACATTTCGTAGCATTGGCTGGAGTTTTAAGATCGGAAGAACTTAAAGAACTGGAGCTAATTTTGCACACACCTACAGAAGAACAAGAGGTACCAGATATATCTAATGCAATTGCGATCATTGATGCTCGAAAGGAAGCAAAAGCAATTAAAGAGAGAGCTATAAACACCAAGGAAATTTACAATTCCGCCAAGAGGTATTTCGATCGTCTAAACTCATTAAGAACCTAAATTGAAGTAAATGTATTATAGAATTTAAACCTAGAGCTCTCAGACATTTCAATCAAAAACGATGCCCTTTGAGTTTTCGCCATTAAGACTTCTCAGGAGCACAACGGCAATAGCTAAAAATTTCTTTATTCTTACAAGGCTAGTCAAGCAGCAGAATTTTCCTTTAAGTGTTAGACTTACAAATCATTCTGCATAACTATAGAATTTGTCTCGTTTGTAAAAACAGTGGTTTCCCATGTGATACTGTTGTGCTAAAGAACTTAAAATCAATTTGGGACTGTATGTAGTATTTATTGTTATTATTTATCTCCAGGACATTCAAAGCAAACATCACTTCCATTTGATGATTTAGGGAAGGCAATAACGCTCTGTATGCTCTCCTCATTGCACAGAATTGCCATCAGTCGATCAAACCCAATAGCAATTCCGCCATGCGGGGGACAACCACTGTTTAAACCACTTATTAAATGGGAAAATTGGGCTTTTTGTGCATCAGTGAACTTCAAAATGTCAAATATTTTATTTTGAGTAGCAGAATCATGAATACGTAGCGAGCCACTTGCTAGCTCGCTTCCATTTAGCACCAAATCATAGCAACTGCCAATGTTGGATAACAAATCATTATTTAGAGCTAAGTTTGGTTTAGTAAAAGGATGATGGCAGCATTTGACGCCATTTTTAGTCATCTTAAATAATGGAAAGTCTGTGATCCAAACTGGTTTGTAACCACACAAGGGTTTAACCAGGTATTTTGGCACAACAGTGCGTAAAGCTCGACCAAGTGGAGTATCTGAAGGGTTATCAGATAAAATCGATATTTCCTGCTCTAATAATAGATCTGAGCCATCTTCAGCACAAGGATGATCGATATTTGCTAGAAAGGATTCAACAAATAAATCTGATTTCGGTATACGCAGCACCTGGCGATTCCCGATTTGCTGAAGTGAATATTTTAGCCTCAAGTCAGGTTTATCGCATCCATACAACAACATGGCCTTTTTATATGAAATCTCAGTCAGGGAATCCAGGTGCAACTCAGCAGTCTTGAAAGCATTGGACAACAATCTCATAACCAGTGATTTTATTTCATCTTCAGTTGTAAAAGATAATTCCAGATCAATTTGAGTAAATTCGGGCTGCCTATCTTTACGGTGATCTTCGTTGCGGTAGCATTTGGCCATTTGAAAATATTTTGAAAATCCTCCTACCATAAGCATTTGTTTAAATTGCTGCGGACTCTGAGTCAGAGCATAATATTTATTCCCCACAGGAACATGAAATTCATTTGCACCTTCACTCGTTGGCTTGAACAATGTTGGAGTTTCAATCTCAACGAAACCATTATCAATCAACAATTTTCTCACTTCAAAATTTACTTTCGATCTAAGTCTAATATTCTGTTGAAGCTTGTAATTTCTCAAGTTAACGTATCGCAGTTTTTGCCGATCTAACATTTCGTGGGGCTTTGCTTTACCTCTAGGATCAAAGGGCAGAGACTTGCAAGAATTCAGTACTTCTATTCTGTTAACAAGCATCTCTTGATTGTGTTTAATGGATTTGGATGGCTTATATTCCCCATATATTTGTACAACTGACTCGACTGGGATATTCTCCAACTCTTTTATAATATTTACATCGCGAACAACGCACAAATGGCTTTTGTTGTTTAAAACATCGAAAAATGCAATATTTTTTAGTATTCTTGGAGGGCGAAGCCAACCAGCAATTGTTTGCATCACCCCTTTTGCATAAGACGCGGAATATGCTCTAAGAACTCTCTTTCTAGATTTTAATTGCATAAAACCCAATAATCTTTGTTTTTCAGCATCCGAAAATGTCTTTAAATTGCTGCGCAATATATGGCGCTCTAAAGAAAGTTGAATTTGAGACAGATACAGACACAAACCTCATTTGGAAGCGGTTAGTGACTATATGGCAGCAAGAACCATACACTATGTCGATCCTTATTTAATACTGCCTGAGAGTAGTGATAGTGTGAGAAACCACAATAACGGAGTGACTGGCTCTATCGGTTTCCTTTAAATTCATGATTTTTAAAACCAAGGCATTTTATGAGGAGAAAATGAGATGATGAACTATTAGATGCCCAAATCTTTTTGTTTTCTGATTTTTTGTCATTTATTTTAGGCCACTTCTGAATTTTTCACCCACTAAAACATGATCTTGTGGGAGTTCAATTACTTTTTGCGAAGCAATCTCACACTAGTTGTGGATCATCCAAACTTCAAGAAAGTTATACCACTAAGGCTTTTTTATTCTTATGCGGTTTGCCATCAAGATGAATTTAACATTGAAGATATGGTAGTTCTGAAATTAGTAAAATATACAGATATAAGAGAAGAGCATTTACCATTCAAGTCTTTACTTACTAAAAAAGTTCTAAGGCCAGATTTGACAGAGTTCCAACCACAATATTTGTTAGAAGCAATAATTGGCATGGTAGAGGTGGATCTGACAGGATTATTCGACAGTATGATTATGGGGAAGTTGTCTATTGACAAGGATAACTATTTAGAATATGTAGCGCGTGTTGACGAGCCATTAAAAATTCCGGATGATAAGATATTAATTAAATGTTTATTCAAATCTCTTAATCTTGACTATTTGATCCACTTGAAGGTCTTGCTAAATATGCAATCTAGATTGTTGTCGTTGAAATCATTTAATAGGGCTGCTTGTTTTCTTGTACCAATCGCAGAACCATTAACTGCCTTTATTTGTGAATTGTATTACAAAGTGGCAGTCGTGGGTAAAGCTGAGTTGAAGTTCCGTATAGGTGAGCAATCGAAGCATCTAATGCCCGAACCATCAAGGTTCTCTTTAGATATTCTTAAAAAAGATGTAGTTTTGGATGTTTACATAACTTCATCTGCTGATGTACAGCCTAGTAATTCAGTGGAAAGGGAAATAGAAACTGGAGATGAATTTCTAAATTCCAATCAAAATAAATTAAAGTCATTGCTGCACAAAGATTTTATTCAACTATCCACTCGTAGAAAGACTGCAAAATCAAGACCACCTCTGCCTTTCCAAAAAGCCGAGGAATCTGAAGTAACTTCAATTTTGAGTGAACAAACAAAACAAAAATCTATCAGAACAGATAGAGCTCTAGCAGCGATAAGCAATAAGAGTAAAACAACAAAAACAAGCAAAACAGTTGCAATTAACAGATGGAAGTAAGTAAATATAGTCGGTTTACATTTATTTCTATGAACTTGTACTTTTGATCAATTATTGGATGCCAAACTACAAGAGGCTGACAAAAAAATACGACTGAATGTTTTCAACAATGCTTTTCTAAGAGTAGAAGTGGCAAATACACATTATACTTGTTATAAGTCCTGATTTCCGAGAAAATCTAGAATTTCCACAGAGAACTAGCGGTGCTAGATGCTCCGTTACATTGATTGCTCACGCTTCCACTACCCTGAGGCGGGATTGAACAAGGATACAGATACTTGATGTATATCCCTTTCTGCCATGTCGCCTCTACCTATCTCCAAATGACAGTTGATACAAGTGTAGCTCTCCAAATTGGTTTCTTTAGAGTATCCGCGTTGTTGCACACGCAAGACATACGAACCATTAAATAAATGGTTTGCAGCCTTATTTATCGTTGATCTCTTTCCAGGCATTGAAAGACATCTAATTCTTCCATGTTTGGACCAGTTCCTCAACGTTGATGTATGTATACTACAACTATTAGCTGTTTCTTTAGATTTGACATGTTCAGGACTGCACCTATTGATTGCATTTACCTTGAGTCTGAATGGAGAATATCGAGCATAAGGTATTTGAAAAATCTAGAAAAGTCATGCGATTGTATAGAAATACATACGGATTCTCGATTAATGATTTATTTTGCAAAGTTCAATGCCTGCCTAGAATGTAGAATTACAGCACTGGGCTTTGCAACTAACAAACCCTTGGTGTGTATTACAAAAATTATTAGTTACGTTGATTTTGTGCAGCGATTTCAATACATGCTTTAATTCTCTTCTACTAACATTCTTATTTAGTACTTCTAATAGGAAAGTATATGGCAAACTTTTTATGAAGATAATTAAATCTTAATGAAAATACCACGTATAATTGATTTACTATGTACTTCTTCATATCGCATAACATTTATCTGTTCCAATATTTATCCAGCTCCTCTTTGACTAGTAACTGAGCAGATTTTATAGATTTTATAGTAGTGGTATCAAACCCAAAGTTATACAAATCGAACTGAATACATCTAGATTGAACGATTACATCGGGAAAAGAAAGCAATAGCAGATGCGGAAGTGTAGAAGTGAAATAAGAGCCGTCTAATTGACTATTTACATGATAAACATCTTGACAATGGCCACAGTATCCTTTAACATAAGACACATAGGGCTTATCTGACATACCAATGGGTATTAGTGGGGTTTTGGGACAATTATATCTTTTACAGTAGCCATAAATGCCTGATTTGACTTTCATCGCAATTTTCCGCATACCAGGTGCAGTAAGGACATATCTAGCATGAATCATTCCGTAAAGATGCCTCGTCGATTTATCTAGAATTAAATGTGCATCTTGGCTGTACTCTTGAATATCTGAGTTATCAGTCAGGATATCATAACAAATTGGAAAATGAACTATATTTTGAAGACCCGTAAGATTGAATTTGTCCAAATAAAAATCCTCTTCTACGTCTATCAAAAGTTGGCTTTCTGTTTGCCTAACATACCAACCTACCCAACCTTCTAAACTCTCACTAGAACTATTCATTTTCTATGCCTAGTTTAAAGGAGGTGAGTTTTCATATGACGAAATGGGACATGCTAACTAGAAGTAGACTTGGAGTAAAAGGAGACAAAAAATATATTTTGTTTCATATAAGCAAATCACCTCAGAGGTTGGCCAACAAAACAGTTACGCTCACAATTGAATTATCATCGACACCAGTAAGGATGGTAAAGATGGATTGGTGTATAGAGATCTTGTGCTTCCAAAAACATTTACTATGAATATGAAAAATGATGTTAAGGAAAGGATACGATTATAAAGTGGTTTACTTCGGCAGAGACAGATATAAACATGACGGGAGGGTTCCCGAACATCCTGCACAATGGATTATCGGATTCAGTTGTTGCAGTCACATTGTTTTTGCTTATTCTTGAGCTCAAAATGAAAGAAGAGGGATTAGCGACGAGTTATCACGTGAAGCATGGGCGATAAAAAGAGGGCGCTCTACATTAAAAGTTCCAAGTGAAAAATGGTTTGTTAAGTTGTTTAATTTCTTATAGTTTTTGTACATGGAATTCCGCATTGCTCTTTGCAAAATATCTTGGCGATTATTACTCCGATGAAGCAAAAAAATAGTTGTTTGAATTTTATTTACATATGAGACATCAAATATAAAAACTGGACTAACTTTCTGTAATATTGATGCACCACACTTGGTGGTTGTATTTCTGAATAAAGAAGAGTTCGGATACAATTGGACTTGGTGAAGAGGTATTTAACTGAGATTATTGAACGCAGAAGAGAAGAACTAGTGGTAGACGAGGAATCTGGGCTAGCAAGTAAACCCGTGTCATTGCAATCACAAGACGCATCAAATACATCACCGAAGTTGACCATTCATCATGGTACCATAGTTGCCAAACCAAGTGAAATCGTACGTGATAAAGAAGCATTCAGTAAATTAAGATGAAGTAAATTCAATGCCTACAAAGAGATCAAGGATAGACAAACCTGTAAACTATTTGTTTAATAATACTTATGTGATTGCTCTTACCACATGTGTAACAATAGAGAGATCGTATGGCGGCAAGGAATGTATACATCAAATATATGTATCCTTATTCAATCCCGCCTCAGGGTAGTGCAAGAGCGACCAGTCACTGTAACGGAGATCTAGTACCGATTGTTTCTCTGTGGGAATTCTCGATTTTCTCGGAAATCAGGACTTTTAACGAGGGGACGTTACAATTCTAAAACCTTAAACATGTTTCCCTATTTCTCTCTTTACTTTGCTAAAACCATTGAAGAGTCGTTTCCAGAAATCAGAGTCGACAATGGCGTATTGCAACTAACAAAAGATAACTTTTACGTGCTGGAGGAACTAAACTCACCTATGATGGTGAGATTTTACACCCAGTGGTGTCGCTCTTGTAAAAAGCACCAAAGCACATATGAATCTGCTGCTAAACTATTATGGAAGGATGCTCAACTGCCATTATTTCAAGCGGATTGTGGTGAGCTGACTGATATCTGTGGAAAGGTTAAAGTCAATAAAATGCCATCTTTTAAAGTATTTTATAACGGCGTTCTTAAATCAGAATACAAGGGATCCAGAAGAATGGAGGATATTGTAGATTTCATGACACGGCATAGAATCCCATCTATTTTATCTATTGGGCCGTCAACACCAGAAACCGCTTATTATTTCACGTTGGTTACAAACTATAAAAGTTTGCTGGAAAGACCACAGTACAAGCCATTAGTGGTGTACTTAAAAGGAATCGACGTAACATTTTTAGCTATGACAGAAGAGAAAGACTTTGTTGAAAATATTCCCTTTGAATTTCGGTTATTGGCAAAGCAGTTCTATTACTTGTTATTTGACATATCTGTGCCAAGTTCACATTCTACTGATGAGCTGGGAAAGAGCTATGTAGATCTTAGTGGATTAGTGAGTGTGGGATACTACTTAACAACACATGAAAATCTTAGAAACTATTTGCGTGAAAACAGACTGTTGGGTTCAGTTACGATTCTTAATCTATCAAATAATCCACTAAACTCTGAGATCTTTCTCCATATTTTAGAAACTGTTAAAGAATGTTCAAAGCTACAAGTGCTGGGCTTGACTTCAGCTGCTGGAGATCCCCACAGAAACTCATTTTTACATGTTCCAGATAAAACGCATGTAAGTCATAAACGCCAATGCCGAGGATACCCAGATTTATTTTCAATTTTTAAGATTCTTGAAAATATAAAGTATCTTGATATACGCGGGAAGCCGGTTGAACCGCAGTTTCTGACCATGTTGTTTGAAAGAGCACATGTTTGCATGGAAGGCGAGATCAATAAAGATATCGAATACTTGGAAAAAGTTATTTGGATTCCAAAGGAGTATGTTGGAAATGCAAATGAATTGCAGTACACCTATTACAGCAAAATATTACAGGTTGCTGTGGGTGATGAAATGTATCTGACAGTCTTGAGGGACGTTTTTGAAGCTCATAAGCGGTATTACAAGGACTTTGTATTTACTAATGACGTCAATTAAATTTACTTTTCGCTGTTTTTGCAGAGTATAATTGAATTCAATAACCATTTTACAATAAATCGACTGATGTAAAATTTTATAAGATCATAAGGCCATCAAGGTAATCGAATTTTGGATGGCTGTGTTGGATACGTTGAGAACAACGAACAAGGGTTAATATAGGGTATTTACTAATAAGTTGCCAATAAAGAAGCACCGACTAATCCAACAATTTTAAATAGATTAGGGCTTCCATTGTTTTGGGATGCAATAACTTTAGTTCCATTTGAGATGGAGGTAATTCCATAAATATAGAGTGTCTCGTCCCCACGATAGGAAGTTATTGGCCCTTCATCTTTGTCATTCAAAGTTGATGATGGTCTGGTCACTGATGATGGGTTGTTTACTACAGACTGCTCCATAGGGACAACATCGACAAGGTTTTGTAACTGAGCAGCATTATCGTATTCAGCATTCACGTCAACTTGGATATTTGTTGGGCCGAATATATCATCCTTCAAGTTTAAGCTGGGATCCCACACTACATTCATACCATGGCCGAGATCAAATGCCATTAGTTGTGGGGCTCCGCCCATGTCCTTATCAAAATCTTCTGCCAGGTCTTCATCCTCCATTCTTAAGTTGGCACTCTGCTTTAACGGAATTGAGGATATGTTCTTTGCTTCACTGTCAACCAATACAGTTCCTGACCACATGAATTTACCACCGTTTGTAACAATAGAGCCACTTTCATGATCAAGAGCATTTATGGTTTCAACAGACTTGACGATGACCAACTCAGAGTCATCCGAGGTGAATGGGAAATTGTTGATCTCAACGTTGTACTTTAACCTAAAAGGTGTTAATACAGAAGTCTGGTTGTACTCCGTGGATAGTAAGACTTTGTTAGAAATCATAGCGGATATCGTTATGTTTGTACCGTTGCTATCTAAAGTACTTCTGAAATTTTGAATTGTGACATCGTCATTTTTTAATTCTGTAAACTCGATTGGGGACCATCTACGGTATCCACCTGTTAAATCGATCACATTTTTAGAATCTTCAACTTTAGTGCCGTTGACTACTTCAACCACACGTAAAAAAGACACACGGAATGAATCGCGGTGAAAACCGTCACTGGTTTGATCAAAGTGAGCTGCTCTGATAAATGGCACACCGTTCAAGTTGAACACGAACCCTGAAGTACCGTTCTCGCTGTGTGCATTAACTAAAACTTTGCGTTGCGTTATATGCATTCTTGCCTTTAAGTTATGAGGGTAAAACAATTTCTCGGCCTTTTCAACTAAAGATTTTAGTTCTCTCTGTTTATCAGATTCATCGGATGGTATTTTAGTCATTGATAATTGCATTAGTTTCTGGCTAATGATCTTTTCAATTTCCCGATTATTGTCACCGCTAAATTGAGTGTAGTTGCCGCGGATGTTTTCAAATCCATGTTCTCCATCGGAGTGGTCACTCATCGTTCTATTTTTGACCTCAAAAGTAACTGGATTATATCCGGTTATTGGAATAAACTCAGTTTTTAATATTTGTTGTTTCTGAGCTCTAGTACCAAAAACAAACACCAAGGCACGTTGATCTGCCGTGATCCTGGTTCTTATACGAGTGTCACCTTCACTTTGAGATCCAGATTCCAATGTTTTCATTATTTCATCCAATTTTTGCTGAATTGCTAAGGGAACTTCATTTCTTGGCACTTCGTAAAAAAGATCACCAGCGACTGTTTTGCTGTAAATTTCTGGTTGAGATTCAGCTTGGTCAGAACCTTGTCTTTTGAATACTTGTCCAGAAGGGACGTTGTCCCCACCTTGGGTCATTGGTGGAATGCCTGTCTTGGATGAGTCACCACGTCTGGATTTAGACTCGAATGGCTGAGTCATAGATTTATCATCCCTCTTGGACGATTTGCTTACTGGCATCCGCGACGATGTCTTTGCTGGCATATTTGCAAAAATCGAAGCAGCATTATCCCTGTAAAAACGAGACTTTTTAATAAATTCTTGGAAGTACATATCAATAAGCTGCTGTTTATCCAAGTCCAAACTAAAGGACCCGCTTCTAGGGAACAATGGTTCCTCAGTTTGTCTGCTTTGAAATTCAAGTTTTTCTGTTTTAGAAGATCTCATATTGGCTTTGATGCTGCTGAGGTACTGTTGTTCCCTTGCTTTCCAGCTTGATATCATTTCCTGCTCGTGAGCTCTGTAACTGGATAGTTTTTGCTGTTCGGCATTTATGAAACTAGTCAGCTTCTCTTGATTGATAGTTTTGCTAGGTGGTGGTACAATCTCACCATTTACAAGTGACATGCTAGTGACAAGTGCGAGAACTAGCTTGTTGTCAATCATAATTTACACGGAGGCAACTTATTTCTCTTAAAGCTTTGCGAATATTCTTGTGGAAGTTTCCCAGCCAATTGCTGCATAAGAACTTTCCGACTCGAATCCATACCCAATCATTCGATAAAGCCACTATATCAAGAATCAGCGCATTTTAAGGTAGAAATAAAAACTTGAGCGCTTGTTAATAAACTGCTTTTACTTTATGAATACTATTTTTCATCGATATCTACGTTGAACATAAAATCGAATTCCTGGTCCTTTGGCAAAGGACTTTCAAAACTATGTTTTTCATTCTCATCCTTGATCTCATGAATAGCTTGCTCCATTTGCTTCATAAAGTCTAAGTTAATCAAGAAATACATGAATGATACGGTGAGGTTGCAAAAGGTGAATTTGGCATTGGTGACCATGGTGATTCAGGTGGAGACGTACCGCCAATTTGGTTGCCTGCGACTTTCAAAGTCTGGGTTTGAATTGGAGGCGGCGCAGTTTTCTTTGAAAAAGACGGCAACGAGTTTGGTTGCTGCGTATAACTGTTCGGCATGTTAGAGCCCTGTACACTATTACTAATACCAGTCGTAGTAAACGTAGGAGTCGCTTGAACCGGCGAAATAGCTTTGCTTAGCCAGCTAGAAGGAGTTACACTTAAATAGTCTTCCGCAGTATCTTCAGCGTTGAAGCCGTTTGAGCTGTGCCTAAAGAAGCACGATTCGCCATAATGGCAGGTGCCTTTCAAGTCAAAGTGGCAGAGAGGTGGCAAGTACTTTTTTGATACCATGGAAGCATGAATAAGCCTACACTCATTTGGAGGTAGGGAACATAATCCATAGGTCCACTCCTGGCAAACAAACTGAGGCGGCACTTCTTTAACGCGAATACTAGGTACAAGGGAGGAATCTCTGATCATAAATGCCAAGTATGGCTGATTTGAATGTTGAGACTGCTGCAGCTGACCTATAGATTTCAACACTTGGACAATCGCACCATTTGGTGCGTTTAGTTTAGTACAATAAGTCTTGTTATACAAATGTTCAAGATCTGTGATTGATATTGCGGTATTTGCAGCGAGTAAATGAGTAACACGTTTAGCAAATGCATCAATATTGGATTGAGGCTGATCCGGCTTTACTCTCTTATGCCTTTCGACCAGTGTAATGTAGCATTGACTAAGGTGTTCAATACGAAACACCCAGCTGAATTCCTCAAGCCATTCTATGAGACTCGTCAAATGACCAAAATGCTGCATCAATTCTAAATCTCCAAACACTTGCTGATACAATTTGAATAAATCTTGACAGTTAACAAACATTCCTTCTAAATCAGCGAATAATTCCATAACTCGCATTAAAAATTGATAGCGTCTTCCTTTGATTAGATGATTAAATCTGTCGATGTTAATAGGCAAATCAGAAAGTTTATCTTTTAACAATCGGCGCTTCTTTGTAGGTTGTCCTTTTTTCAACATTGAGGTTTGAGTCATCTGTACGCTATTTGAACAAAATCGTAACGCGGGAGACGAATCAAACCTCGTCACACCAGAAAATATTTTCTGGCAATTGGAACGACGATGTTCTACGCAATCCGTGATCTAACACGTAGTTTGGTTGACTATCCTCATATTGTCACTATTTCTTTTCAACTATTTTTTACTTGTTGCAGTACTATTTTTGTAACCTCCACAATGAGTCCACTAGATTTGATCAAAACTCGCATTGCACAACATTTAATCAAGCTGTACCCATCTACATCAGAATCTGCTATTATAGAACTACTCGAGGAACCGAAGCATGCCCTTCATGGTGATTTATCTTTACCGTGTCCACGTCTAAAGTTGGGCAAACCGATGGATGTAGCTGCCAATATTGCAAAGTATTGTCTTGAAAACCCTATCCCGCACATCTCTAATGTGGGTACTAGTGGTCCTTTTATCAATTTTAAAATTGACTCGAAGTGGTACACTTACCAAATCTTCAACCACATTTTATCGAATGCCCAGTTTGGAAGTAACAGCTCTGGCAACAATAAAACTCGCATTGTCGAGTTTTCTAGTCCTAACATCGCCAAACCCTTTCACGCCGGACACATGCGTGGTACCATAATTGGCAATATCCTCGGTAATATTTTAAAGCTGAATGGATATAAAGTGATTAAAATGAACTACCTTGGTGACTGGGGTAAGCAGTATGGTTTATTGGCTGTTGGCTACAACCTACTGGGGAATGAGCAGGATCTGTTAGCTGATCCAATAAAACACCTTTTTGACGTTTATGTGGAAATCAACAAAAAAGCAAAAGACGATGAAGTCATCCATGAACAAGCACGTCAATACTTTCGTAAAATGGAAGATGGTGATGTGGATGCACTGGCATTATGGTCCAGATTCAGAGATTTGAGCATCAATATGTACAAAACTGTTTATAAGCGACTAAATGTTGAGTTTGATGTGTTTAGTGGAGAATCCTTTTACAAAGAAACATCGCTACAGCAGGTACATGATCTAATCAACGACCATCAATTGTTGCAGCACGACGATGGAGCGGATGTAATTGATATGACTGACAAGAAATTGGGAGTAGTTGTGTTTAAGAAACGGGATGGTACCACTACTTATATATCAAGAGATGTTGCAGCCGCTATAGATAGATATAAAACATTCAAATTTGATAAAATGTATTACGTCATTGGCAGTCAACAAGAACTTCACATGCGCCAGTTATTCCAGATATTAAAAGATCTGAAGCTGCCGTTTGCTGGTGATTGTGAGCATATCCAATTTGGACTAATACAGGGCATGAGCACAAGAAATGGTGATGTTGTCTTTCTCAAGGACATATTGGATGCGGTTCAACAAGAGACGCTGCAGGTGATGCGCAACAACGAGAGCAAGTTTAAAGATATTGATGACCCGACTGCAGTTGCTGACTTTGTAGGACTGAGTGCTATATTGATCCAGGATTTGCAGGCTAGACGCATATTGGGATATACGTTTAACTGGGACAGAATGTTGAGTTTTGAGGGTAGCACAGGCCCTTATTTACAGTTCACACATGCAAGGCTGTGCTCATTAATGCGGCACTTTAACTACACCGTCGCAGGTGAAGTCAAGGAAATGGATTTTACCACGTTGGATGCGGGTGTAATAGACTTGGCTAAGCATTTAATCAAGTATCCAGATGTAATTAAAAGGCTGGCTACTAACTTTGAACCTGTCGGACTAGTCAGATATGTGATGGAATTGGCACAACTAGTAGCATCATTGTTGAGTAAACTGATAGTTAGAAATGCAACTGAAGAAGAACAGGAAAAGATGCTGGTTGCGTTTGGGTGCGCAAAGATTGTGTTAAATAAAGGAATGACAGTCATCGGATTAACACCTGTCGAGAGAATGTGAAATAAATAAACGCAAATGTGCCATTAAATCTTTTCCAGCTTATTGAGATCTACTCCTTCTTTGTTAGTCTAATTTATTATACTTGTGCTAAATCTAAGCGATACACTTAAATACTTACGATTCTATTTGAGTAAATCGTCTATTGTGATCACACGATTTTTGTCTTTAATTGTTCTTGCTAGAGTTTTGTTTGTTAAAAAATGTGACATTTTTGCTTCTTGTCCACGAGAAATGCCCCAAATGATCTTAGGCAGTATACTAGATCTACCACATCACCAAGCGACATAGGATACATTCTTGTACAATCAGAAAATGATCTAAAACGAAATTTAAGTTTCAAAGAAATAGGAAGACACCTTTCCAATGTAGTGAAGCATTTGCTAGTTAGACGTGTACAAGGAGTAAACTCTAAAGAAAAACAATTTGGAGATATACCGACGCCGAATGAAATAACTAGATCAAAGATTTGAGAAAAAAGGTTACTTAATACCATTTGCTATACATACGATTTTACTTTAAACAACTGTTGACGAAACATTTTCACCAGACGATGAATAACTTAGAAGGTTCAAAAGAAACCGCTACAATAGATATTTCAAGAACTAGTGTTGTCATAAGTGAGATTAAATTTAGTTTTCCATCCCAATTGATAAAATGAATTGAATTTGCAGAGAGTACAGGTTTAGTTTTAACTGCTGTGCCCTAGATTCAAGTCGCAAGCATATACTTTGGCATTGATATTCGTGGTCAATGTTTGTACTTTGTAGATGGCATTTGAATCCTTAGCTGGTCACCTGAGATCAACACAATTCTCCAAGCTGATTTCGACATTCGCTACTTTTATTCCATTATCAGAAAACTTATTCATCGACGTACCTTGACTTTTAGGATTACAGCTTCTATGAAACTGGTTCGCAGTTGCAGAAACATAGCGGGGAAGATTTCGATCGCGACTTCATTGCAATCTTGTAAGTCATGCGTGTTTCGGATTATATTTATAGCGATCACAATCTATAATTAAATTGAACAAATAAAAAATAAAAAATAAAAACCCACAAGCATGTTGGAGCATTGAGATGTGGAAGCATCGCCATCATTCGATTCAGACGAAAAATAAATTCCGTTACTGGCGTAATAAAGATCCCGAAGTATATCGGGTAACATGCGACTTTGATCTGGAGTGGTTATATCAAAGTTGTAGTGTTAGTTTTTGAATTATCGAATTACCGATTTATCGAATCGCAGTTAATTTGTAAGGCCGTAGTTCGGATGTAATCCGCATTACGAAACTTGGAGGATGGAAATAGACTCACTACTAAACAAAGAAGTAAATCTGGAAAAGACACAGAGAAAGGTAAGAGGATACGGTAACAAATTTGACAAAGAGTACAACGATATGTTTATAAAGCATAAAGCTCAAGTACCATCAAGCGTGGTAACCAATCTAGCCAAGTCACGAAGACTGGATAGGGAACTTGTAAGGATATGGTTCCATAACCGTAGAACTGTACATTAAACTAATTTAGAAAGAACGACAGACATTATTGAAGAAATACAAGTCCTCAGTGTTGAAGCTAAAAAGTGCAATGAGTTCACCATATGAGCTGAATACATTCGAAGAGCTATCAGCTTATCACATTCATTTGCAGGATGAGTGTAAGAGTTTACTAGATACCCTTGCTTCATTCCAAGAGGGAAACTTTGCATCAATTTAAAATAATAAATATCACATCATCTTCCTTCATGTTTACTTGCATTTTGTTGCGACGCGTTCCTGTCCCCTTTGCACATGGTACTGAACGAACAATGTTATGTTGAAATTCCAAACACATGGGACTCGCTTTGAGATGAGACATGCAATTAGTACTGACCTCATTAAATTGAAATGAGGGGTTTGATTGCACATAATGGGCGTCCCTAAGGAATAATTGCATCGAATTTCATATTTTGCCCTTCAGGTTTCTTGTAGCTGCTACAATTACTTTTTACATCTTGTTCTGTTTTGGGTAGTTCACAAAGAATAGGAACATCAAGATTGTTACCATATTTTAATGGCATTCGATCGTAAACTGATTCGTTTGACTATCTCACTCTCAAGAAATGATGCATATTAAATAGCCTGTTTCTAATTTTATATAACAAAAAGTATTTATTGAGATATGAACAAATTGTCTGAATATCAATGAGGCCCAAATGTCATTGGATGTCTCATATCGATTCGCAATAGAATCAAATTTGGTATACTAAAAATAGTCACTGATACGTTTCATTAAGTTTGATCGAATCGCCTAGGTTAATGGGAAGATCTGAAACAATCAGAGTTCACATTTATCAAGTGCAGATAATTTGAGTAGATACCATTTAAGCATATTTTTGCATGAGTTCATATCTCTATGGTGTTCGCAACCACGATTACAGCATTTGAATTGTCTCGAATGTATGCTTTCTCTCAATTAGTGATGTATATAACACCCAATGGTCGAATTCTCTAATGACTGTAGCAATTCTAATGAATTTCGACTTCCCTTCATTTTGCAAAATGTCATTGAGTTATGTTTCTTTGACTCCAAATTAATTTTTTGTAAGACACGTGATAAGAAATTTTGGAAAGAATTATTAGAATGGATAGCGACACTGGTATTTTTCAAAGTTACATGGACTAATTGAAATGAAGCTGAGGCATAAGATACTTTATATGAAAAAGACTATGAAAAGGTTATTGCGCTAGAACAAAGTCGCGAAGAATTTGAGTCCTCCATGGGAACAAAGAGTCTTGCAGCAAACGATGTTTTCTTGAATAAATCATTTATCGCGAATTTGTATGCATTTTTGTATAATTTCGTGACTTTTCCAGATTTTTCTAATAGCTTAAATACTCGATATTCTTCCTTTTCGCAAGTGTAAATCAATTTTAAAAAAAACAACTAACAGGTACAGCATACAAAGACACATGATCTTATATACTTGCCATCGTTAAATACTAGTCAAATGATAAGTAGCTTGTCGAGTAAGTCGCAAGAAATATGGCTACAATGTCCCATTACGCATTCAAGGAACGCTTGAAGTTCAAGTGCAAACAAAGAGGAAAGACGATAATCGAATGTAATGAATCATTTACTAGTCAGACATGTACAAGGTGTGGTACTCTGAACAAAACCAGCTTAGAAACCTACACCTGTACCAATTGTCATTTGAAGATAGACAGAGATCACATGGCAGCAAGGAACAAATACATCAAATATATCCATCCTTATTCAATCCCGCCTCGGTATACTGAAAGCATGAGCAATTACTGTAACGGAGTATCTAGCATTGCTAGTTTCTCTGTGGAAATTCTCGATTTTCTCGGAAATCAGGACTTTTAACGAGGAGTCAACATCTGGGACATCAAATATAGAAACTAGACTAACTTTCTGAGATAGTTTGAATCATTATATCAAGTGCGTGTTAACCGATAATAAATTAAATTAAATTAATCTGACTGGTTGCACCTTTTGCTTAGACACTCAAAGACCTTACTTGAAAGAGCGTGGGTCATCTTGTTTTATTTTAAAGAGAGGAATGATGTTGATGAAAGAAGGCCTTTTATTAATAATAGTATTTGCTCCTTATGGAGCACCTCCTTTAAAAACGACTTGGTCTAGTTTTTATATTTGGTGCTCCAAATAGTATAATACCCAACAAATTCCTCCACAATAACTTTACACTGGGATTATCTTTGAACGATACTGACAGGATGATGTCAACCTGATTTGTTAAGATGCTGTTGCATCCCAAACGGTGGCATAGGGGCCATATGTTTTTGTTTCATCAAAGCATGTTGAATTGGTTTTCGTATTTCTGGACTGAATTAAAAGCCCTTTCCAGAATCAGTCATTGATCTACTTTTAATTGTCTGGATACCATTTGTCATAGTATTGACACAGGATCCAAAGGAGGCATGACAGATAAGCATTAATCAAGACTGTTAATCAGCTAGGCCATTTTGAAACAGATGTTGCCAGTTCACTTTTCATATTGAGAAAAGGCTTAATGGCATATTATGCGACTGACACATGTTTCCAGGTGCTCCTCCGACTTGAAGTTGGGACCCATTCAAAACTTTTAAGATAATCTGGTGATCATAGAGCGAGTACCACTTTCCGATTTGGTTGCCTTCGCGATAGCAAATTGGGCTCCGAAACTTTACTTAGTACCCTTGCTTCGTTGCATGAGGGAAATAATTTAACATTTGCAACAACAAATACCGTGTAATCAGCAGTCATTCTTCTATGCTTTGTTTCCTTTATGAAATAACACGTTTTTATCTCCTATGGTTATCGTACTGAACGAAGGATGATATGGCGATATGTTAATCACATGGGCAAAACAAGTCGATATGATTGGTTAGCTCTCGTGAAAATAAATCGGGTTCCATTATAATTGAAACAATCGCACATGATGAAAAAAGTGTATGTTATCTACTATTCAACCCATGGACATATGGCCAAAATGGCAAAAGCAGTGAAGGCAGGATTGGAGAAAAACGGTGTAAATGTCGTTCTAGGGCAAATCGCAGAGACATTACCTGAAGAAGTCTTGGTCAAGATGCATGCAGTACCAAAAGACACCTCAGTGCCTGTCTTGGAACCAAGTGACATCAAAGATGCGGATGGTATCCTATTTGGCGTACCTACCCGATATGGAAATTCTCCTGCTCAAGTCCGAGCATGGTTTGATAAGTCTGGTGGTATCTGGGCTACCCAAGGATGGAAGCACATTCCAGCCGGGGTATTTGTAGGTACTGCCACAGCGCATGGTGGTCAAGAAACCACTGTTATGACTTTTATCACCCAATTGATACACCATGGTATGCCTTTTGTACCTTTGGGATATGGGCATGAATTATTAGGACAGGTAACTGAAGTAATGGGAGGAGGGTAATTAATAATAATTTAGTCCGTATGGAGCTGGAACCATTACAGGAAATGGTGCGAAAGATGTAACGCCAAATGAACTCAAACTTGCAGAGTATCAAGGTGAACAATTTGCAAACTTTGTAAAGACTATTAATAAGGAAAATAAATGAATCTGTCTCTAAAATATGAGATTTTTGGTAATTTAGCTACTTGAGGTCGTGTAATGTGACCGGGACGTGCTTGGCTTGAGGTCAAAAACAAATAAAAAGAGACGCCATTAAATGTCCACTCCGGAGGAAATCATTGAATGGCACGAAGATGGTTGGTTTAAGGGTAACATTTGCGCGCTGGCTGTCCTTACTTTCTTTTTATCGAGTCCAGGTTATTTTGACAAGATTGGAGGAGGAAGGTTTAATGCAGCACTTGGAATACTAGCATTAGTGGCATTCTTTATTAGACCTGTACGATTTATATACGGAGGAGCCTGTAATGAGATCTCGATTTTATATTGGTTAGTTGTGTCAGCACTCTTGGGTGTGTATGTAATTTACATGGGACAGAGAATTAATAAGAACAAAAAAGCATTTATTGCTGCTGGAGTCACTGTAACAATAACCCAAGCTTCAAAATTAGGAGGACATAGTGCAACGTGCACAAATGGCAGTCTGGTTGCAGAAGGATTTGAAACATGGACTATGTACGCAGGAGCCGTTTTAGTAATAGTAGCTGTATGGATTATAGCTATGGCATGCAAGTTTTTTAAAGACGGCAAAATGACAGGAGACGACGTTCGATTAAAGAAACTGGATTTAGTAAGCAGAATTGCACTTGTTGCCTCTCCGTTACCGTTGATAGGGGCGGGCCTCGCTTCTTTTGCTGGCCCAATGAAGAATGTGATTTCTGGGCAATTGGTGCTGCTTTTTGCAACTGTCTATTTAGCTTCGGTCAGCCATATTACCATGTTTCTCTATGACTCTTTAAGTAAGTACATGAAAGCAGCTCAAGACGGATCCACTGTCACCAATGTAAATGCACAGAATATCAGCATGCAAAATAAATAATATTAACTAAAACAACAAATCCTCAGTAGCTGGTTTTTCAGTTTAGTTGTCAGCGTCAGTAACTGGTTTTGTTGCAAAAATGGATCTTGCGGTTAATTTGTTCTAGAATAACAGCCAATTCCTCGTTAGAAGCTGAATATTTGTTTTTGTAACTAGTAATTTCATAGATGATATTATTGTGTTCCATAAAGTCTGTCGAGATATTTGTTGTGTTACAGAATTTTTCCATAGTTTCTGTTCAAATGATGCATCTATTAGTTCTCGCTCTTCCACTATCTGAACCAAAAAGTTCATTGCTTGATGAATTTCTGGAATGGAAAACTAATCTTAATGTTTGGCTTGCTACAATCGCTTTTCGATTGAAAGACTTTGAGTCTGGGTTTCAAGAAAAAGCTAGTGAAGAGATTCCTCATATAGCGCACCTTACAGTCGAAAAATTTGAAAATAGAAACGAAACACATACCGCAGAAACACTGGCATTACCTGGTACAAGTAATACTGGCGGTAAGTCTGTTGTTGACACCGGTAGCATGGTACCAATGAACATTACCATTATTAAACACCCTACCAAGGGTTGATTATAAACACTGATCTGGTTACTAGCACCAACTCTTACCATCGTGCATGGTGACATTATGAGATAGTGAACAGCAGTCAAAAATTTATATCCGAGACATTGGGCGTTGAAATAAATTCTTTGAGTGTAATTAGTTTATTCGCTTTCAAACTCAAGATAATCAAAAACGTCTTCTTCAAATATTTTTATCCATATGTTATTTTTATAGTACCACTGATTTTCAACCTTTTTGATCACTTTCCCATCAAATGTCAGGCTGATGTAATCACATTTGGGCAGAAATTTGAATGTATATTCCAGATGGCTACATGTAATTGTTATGTTCTTCATCTCCAAAAGCTCAAAATTGCTAGTCAATTTTATAGATCGTGCCCTCAAGTAGAGTGTCTCAATATTTGAAGAGACGGGAAAAGATTCAAAATAATTTATTTCTAGGCAAGAAAATCCCAAGTACTTTAAATGCTTAAAATCGCTCAGGTAACTGAAGTTGGTATTAGTCTCTGCTGCATCTATTGTGTCCATGACAACTATATTTGGAATCCACAAGGGCGCGTTATTTGCCAGTGCTACGTTGAGTCTCAGCGTTTCCTGTTGCACTATCGCATTGTGACTTATTAGATGTGTTAAATGTGGCATTATCCTATTTACAGCAACATCTTCAGGATCCGGTGCTTCTCCACCACCAAATATGTAATCAGAGAGCTGACTATGAGGCACAAATATGCAATCTTTAAAAATAAGTTTTTTGATCTTTGGGTTGTCTTTCACTCTCAAATGCACATCATGATTATCATGGGATACAATCACGAGAGTGTCTACATTTACAAACTTGTCCAAATCTATGAACTCTAAACTGCCATTGTGCGCTTCTAAACACTTCAATTTGCTAAAAAATAGAGAGCATTTGTAAAATGTTGGAAAGTCTGCTACTGAAGAATCTAGAATAAGCTTTCTCGGAGTAAGTGCCCCCCATATTGTCTGCAAATCAGATCTCTGCTGTTTGCTGAAATCGCCTGTCACTGTCAATGTGTGTATTCTGTCATTTTCGAATTTATGATAATTATTTAAAACATATTCCAGGTTGGAATTGGAGATACAAAGCACGTTTGATAATATATTAGTAATGCTCTTTCTCAGCTTATTACAGGTCAGTGAAATGGAGTGTAAATCATTGATATCGAGATATTGAGTGAGTAGTGCAATCGAATCATCACCAATATTCATGGAGGGAGGATATGTTTTACTACAAACGAAAACAATTAAAAGTATAGAAAAATATGGAATCTAATCTATTGATAACGTGATATCAGCACTAAAGTTGAGGTGATAGTCTGTTGTGAGGACATATGCAAATCTGGTTTAACACATGGAACACTAATTACAAAACCTAGACAAACGGTTTCCAAGGGATTGCGAATATGCGTTTACTTGAGGTTAATCTCTTTTAGAATAGCTTTGATGAGTTCTATAATTAATAACTTTAGGCAGGACAATGGAAAGGCCGCCTTGTGCTACGCCGTGGTATCTGCAAGAGACCGCAATCATCTGTGAAAAGAGACGTTTGTCCGATGCACTAATTCGCTAAACTTCAGAATTAGCAGCAGAATAAAGACACACGAATCTTACCAGATTATTTCAATGAGGCATAAGCAATCTTTGAACGCAACCGATTCAAAAGTTATAAAAAGAAAAAAACAAACTTTCAAGTCACTAAATGTCTGTTTACAGATGGGACATCAAATATAAAAACTGGACTAACTTTCTATAACAACTTGGAGCATTATTTCAGCTTTATTAATTTTATGGATTTAAGAGGCGAGTGGGCATTCAGCTAGTTGCGGAGTTGACGAGTATAAAAGGAAAATAAATATTTTGTACAGCTTTTCT
>JADGIF010000148.1:0-17275 GCA_018985225.1 Amoeboradix gromovi
TCAGTCGCTGGTGTAGGGAGTCAACTGGCATTGTCTCTTTCCTGTGGATATTATCGGTTTCTATGAAGCAGGACTTCTAGTGAGAGCCATGAAATTACGAAACAGTTTTCAATGGGTAGACAAAAAATCCCAGTAAACGAAATTATCGTCGATGAACGAAGAAGACAGGTAACCTTGTGCAAAAGAAAAAAAGGATTGTTCAAAAAAGCTATGGAATTGGTAAAATTGACTGGGGTGGACGTGGCAGTTATTATTTTAAATAATGACAAGGCTTATGGCTATTCAAATCGGAATGTTAACGACATAGTATCACAATACTCTAGTCAAACAAAGATTCCCGAGTTTGATGCAAATGTTAGCATTGGAAACCATTTTTAATTTAATAAATTTATTTTTATAATTCGTGTAAGGACTATATTAGTAAAGCATTCAGTTGGTTGATCTAACTCTTCATTAATCTTCAATTAATATTCTTCTTAATTTTAACAACTTACCTCTATTATTCTACTTACAATATGAATCTGCTTCTCTTCTAATTTGCTAGTATTAAACGAGTCCATTAGCTTATAAACCTGCTCTGCGTTCAAAGGTGCTTGCACTTTTGTAGACAAATTGAAAAGCATCGACCCTTGCTTTATCCTTTTTAATTTCAGATTCCTGAAATAAACCTGAGACTAAACTAGAAGCAAGAAGTTTAATGCTTAGAGACCGCTATTTATTAAAGTTCAGTTTAATATATTTCTGACTCGTTCATTGGACGCAATCCAAATCATTCCACCTCAACGTTCAAAACCAATTAGCCCCCATACAGAAATGAATCAAAATATCGCGGTTTCGCTCTTTGCTGCATGTATTGGTACTTTTCATTTTGGATTTCACCTTGCAGAATTAAATGCTCCTAGAACTCTAATACAATGTCAAAATGCTGCACAGTCCAACTGCATAAACATGACAGATTTTGACTATTCTTTAATTACAGCTGTGTTTGCGATCGGCGGACTAATAGGCACCCTATTAGCCAGTTTTCTAACCTATGGCAGAAGACCGCAATTATTTTTATCCGCTATTTTGACTATTGTTGGGTCATTGATTTTAACAACTGGATCTCTTATATCCCTGTTAATTGTTGGAAGATTGGTTGTAGGAATTAGCGGTGGTTTAGCCCTATTTAATACTCCAATTTACATAAACGAAATATCACCCTTACACTTGCGAGGTACTCTTGGGACAGTAAGTCAAATTGCTATCACGTTTGGAATATTCGTTGCATCTCTGTTGGGATACTTGCTTACAGAGTGGAGATATATCGTTGGATTTCCTGTTATTACTAGTTGGATTCAGATATTAGCCCTTTCGCGTTGTTATGAATCTCCAAAGTATCTTTTTAGGGCATCTGAGTCAAACAGAGACGATTCTAGATCGATTCTAGAGAAATTTAGGCCCTCTGGTTATGATACAATTCAAGAAATGGACTCCTGGCACCAAAAGTCTGACACTCTAGAAATCACGTTTATGGAGTTTTTACGCGACAAGGTATACCTAAAGCTACTTATTGGTATAGTTGCTGCTCATTCTAGTATGCAACTAACAGGTATAAATGTCGTTTTCTTTTATTCCGTTTCTATCCTAAAACAACTATTTGGAAATCAAGCAGCTTTTTATTCGCTGATCATTTCTGTGTACAACATTCTGTCTACGCTAATATCTTCTTTGTTAATAGAACGTGTAGGCCGCAAGAAGCTCTTGATGATTAGCATAGTCTGGACATCTGCTTCGCAATTGGGCTTGATGTTAAGTCTAATTTGTAACATGCCAGCACTCGCACTAGTGTTCTTTATATCAATAGTTACTGGGTTTTCTGTTGGATTGTGTGTCATTCCTTTTATTCTAATCGGTGAGTTGTTTGATGGCATATCTGTCGAGTATGCAAATAGCGTAGCAAATCCTGTGAATTGGATTTCTACTTTTCTTGTTTCGTTTGGATTTATTCCCCTTACAGGGATTTTGAATGAATATGTATTTTTGATTTTCGTAGCATATGGAGCGATATCATTTTTCATAATGCTAAAATGTATTCCGGAAACTAAAGGGATTACACCTTCTGATTTGCAGAAGAGATTAAGACAATAAATAAATTTGTTTAAAGAATATCCTTCTTGTTTGATGTCGAATCCTGCAAAAGGTGGAACACGACTGGATGATTTTGACTTCAAACATACCTTTAAAGGCAAGAATGATTTGTTAAATGAACTAAAAATGAAGGAAAGAGATGCTCGTAAAGAATTAATAGAAGAAACAATAAATGGTGAAAAATTGGTGGATTACGAAAGTAGCACAGAGGAAAGCAATAATACAGCGAGTGAAGATACAGACAGTAGCGACAATTTAGAAGATTTACTAACAGAACTAGAACACAAGGAGCCCGTGAACATTGAATCACAATTTAAATTAAAACGGAAATGGGACGAAGACGTTGTGTTCAGCAACACGCCATCTGCACCAAAGAAAGCCAAACATATTAACGATAAACTGAATAGCGCAGAACATATTAAGTTCATGTCAAAGCTATTCAAATGAATTGCATTGGAAATTTATTAAACACGGATAAAAGAAATAAATGCCGTTAATCACAATAACCGGCTATCCTTCTTCTGGAAAGTCTACAAGATCCAGGCAGCTTAAGCAGTTGCTTCGCAGATACGCAAATGAATCTGTAGAATATAAAAAACAAGAGCTATTTGGGTCTACTGACATGATAGACCCAATGTCTCGATTTTTTGAACCGCAAATGACAATCAAAGAAGAAAGCACAATAGCCGAATTAGACAAAAACACCCTAGATCCAATTGAGTGTGAGTCTGTGGTTTTCAATGGCCATAAATTTCAAGTTATAATTTTGAGTGATGAGTCGTTGCATATTGATGTCAATTTGTATGAAAATTCTTTTTCAGAAAAACAGGCACGCGCGACTCTGTTAAGCGCTGTAGAGAGACACCTTACCCCCGATACTATTGTAATTTGCGATGCATTAAACTATATTAAAGGTTTTCGCTACCAGTTGTCTTGCATAGCTCGCGCAGTAGGCACTCAATGGTGTGTTCTTCATGTTGATACTCCTGCCTCAATTTCGAAAGGCTGGAACAGCAAGTACTCTGATCGGTTGTTTGATAACCTTATTTATCGCTATGAAGAGCCAGTAGCTTCAAACAGATGGGACTCTCCATTATTTACTCTGGTATATTCTAAGTGCCTATACAGCAGTGATATGCCGCTTAATTCAGCCGATCATGCACCATTAATTGACATTTGTGACTTCGTTTTTGGTGGTACCGCTAAAACTCAAAATTTTTCTACCGTCCATAAGCCTGTTTGCGATTCCAATTATCTGCAGGTCTTGAACAAAACGACGATGCAGGTAGTGAAGGATGTGTTAAAAATATCAAATACAATTCCGGGTGCGGAAATTAAGCTGTATTCTAATCTTGATGTTGTGTTTATTATGCCATTGAGAGTATCTAAACAAAAGTTAAAAGGGTTGCAAAGGTCATTTGTTAATTTAAGAACTAACAATTGCGCAAATGTCTCAGACATCAACTCAGAAAACGATGAAAATCTTAAAACCCTGTTTATTGAATATTTAAATGAAAGTTTAGAAGAAGTGAATAAAAATTTAGCGTAATTTAATAAACTTTTACTTTTCCAGTACCATTTCTATGAATGATTCCGGGTCATTCAGAACTTGATCCACAATCAGTATTTTATTCACGGGCCGAACTGTTTTAGATAGAATTGGCAACTGCTTCTTACCAATTAGTGTCTTAAACATAGGCAGCAAAGCAATCCCACATATGTTATCGGCATTCTTCTGATAAACTAAATCGCCCTGAAGACTAAACTCATAACATGAACTACTAGTACTGCAAACAACATTTTGGCCTTTCCATAATATGTGCTTGCAATCCTCAACTGTTTTCAAGAGTCTGAAAACTTTGTTCTTAAACGTACCAACTTCACCATTAACTAGAACAACGCATATGCCATAAATTCCGATGTCAAAATCTACTATACCGTACTCCAAAGTGACATCCTGAATCAGCTTGTTTTTGTAGCATTTGAGATGCTTATCAGCTGAAGAGATATAAAAAACACTATCCCATAACTTGATTTGAGAAACACCTAAAGAATGCATAAATTCATCAACACAAGTGAAAGAGTTAGACAGTATTTGATCTAAATACCACACTTTCACAGAGCCATCTGAGCATCCAGTTAGCAAGTAATACTCGTTATGTTCAATACCAGTTATCATCTGATAATGTGCTTCAAAAGTACAAAGCAGGTCTCCTTTCAAATTATAAATCAGCACTTTGCCTGTAACAGTCCCAAGAATTAAATAGTCCCTCAAGTTCATGCAGCTCAGTGAAGGTATGCTGACCATTTTTACTTGACCATGCCAATTTTGAATTGTGATTGTATTGTCATGATAACTAATTATATATTTATTGCTCATTTGCAAAAGACTGCTGCTTGTGTTAAAAGTCCTTTCCTTTGTGATTATTTGCGATGTTGTATGAATTGCAACGATATTCATTGGTTTGATCCTTTGTTATTAAACGCAGGGTTAATGCTTCCAGACTGCAAACCGATAGATCTCGATTATTTCAGTTCGACGCAGGATGGGTTCATTGGTAGTGTTTATGGTGACGGTTCTACCGGATTAATCTTCAGTCCCCCATTTAGGATTCATATGGGAACCCATTTGAATCGCGGTGATCGACAATTTATTTTAAACGAAATGAGACAGAAATATACTGCAGAGTATTTGTATTTAGATAGGATTACCCAAACAGAATATGTTGATAATGAAAAACTGCTAGAGTACCAAAGTCGCTTGTATTATCCACTGTACAATCGCTTATATTTAAGTTACAACAACCTTGAATTTCACTCAGATAGCATATGTAGTAGTACTGTTTATGATATTCAAGTTCAAAAGGAAACGCTCTTCGCGAGACTAATGTCATCAGTAGTGTACTTCCCAATCTCAGATCCAAAAAAGGTTCGCTATACAAATCAGTCCAGTTTATTATTAGACGTACTACCTGATGAAATTTATGATACTCTTTATTTAGGAATTAATAACTATTACCTTAAGATATTTGATCTAGAACATAACAAAAAGATTCGGTCATTTGCTTTCAAAACATGCTCCAGTGATATACCATTGCCTTACAAGTGGTGCTGCATACAACCTGGTACTTGGCAATTTGAAAAATACTTTGTGAATGAAAAATATATTTATCTGGTGGATATTCGCGAGAATCAAGCAAACGCACTTGTGAACCTAAAGCATCTGAAGTACTTTGGATTTAAGAAGTGTAGTGACATGAACTACGTCAGTTTAGACAGCGATTCTGTGAATCTGTACGACACTCGAATGATATCTACCCCCTTATTATCTCGCAATCACGAAATAAGGAACATGGCGCCCAGATTGTATGATGTTAGCATGGCTAAAAATATTCTTTCAGTTCTTGTCGGATCGTTTTCGTATCCAAGCTTGCGTGTTATTGAATTTGAAGAATCTAATAAATGGCATGTCAATTACAACATAAAAGAAAGTGATGTCTACCCATTTGATGGCGATCATTTTGCTTACTGGGACAACAAAGATACTTCTCATTTAAAGCTTCTTTCCGCCACGTATAAGAATAAAGAGGATATAATATTGGTTTATAACGATGGCACCCAATGCAATGCTAAGATGAATCGCAAAGAAACTGAATGCTCAAAATTGCCAGTTTGTTATTCAAGTAAGTTGAAATATGAAGAAGTCGTGGAAGAGAGTTTGATATTGAACGACACAAACATTGTTGGCTCATTGAAATCAGACGAATTTGATACTGATTATAAGAAAGCCTTGCCTTTAAAATTTTTCAAGAATGATAGAATAAGAAAATTATTATCAAAACGGCTGGAAAATGACTCAACAGATTTAGAAACATTACCATGGGATACTGTGGAGATGCCGAGTGAAATGGCATTGATAATTAGTTATCCTGATAACCCTAATAAAATGGTATGGAAATTTGCTCAGAGATTCAAGCAAATGATGGCACAAAATGAATCCTGCTATAGTACACTAATAAACTTTCAGGAGACTGGATTTTCCACAAATCTTCCCTCAATTGTGAACACATCTGCGTTCAAACTTCAAAAACCTGTGAAAAAGAAGAAGAAGAGAAAGCTTGTTTAATAAACCAATTTTTTATTTCAATAGTTTAAAAGAAAATTTGCTCGATACACGAGGGAACTTTTAATGACTGGAGTAAAGTTTGCAGTAGTTTGTGCTAGTAACTTCAATCGAAGTATGGAAGGCCACTGCGTAATGCTGGATGCAGAACTCGATGTAAAGTCATACGGAACCGGAACTAGTTGCAAGTTGCCGGGTAAAAAGCAAAATCAACCAAACATTTACAAATATGGAGAAGCCACTTATCAGGAGATATATGAAGATTTGGAAAAGCAGGATCTTGAGTTTTATACCAACAATGGATTGATTAAGATGGTTGACAGAAATAGAAAGATCAAAGAGAGACCGGAAAAGTTTCAAATTAGCGCGAAGAATCATAAGTTTGATGTCATTATATGCTGCGAAGAAAGGGTTTTTGATGCAGTTATTGAGGATTTGGCCAGTAGAGAATACAGCAACCATCCTGTTCATGTTTTAAATGTTGAAATAAAAGACAATGCTGAGCAAGCTAAACTTGGTGGTGAAATAATTAGAGAGCTGGCTTTGAGCTTTGAGAAAAGTAGTAACATACACACTGAAGGATTCAAAATTGTTACAGAAACAAAGTCGAAATACTTAAATACAAGATTTATGTACTGCGTTTCAATAAACTAAGAGTTATCTACTTTTTCTTTCGATTGCTATTATTCGCACTATCTATTATGGTACTACCTGAAATCTCTAACACCTTCTACAAAAAATTGATGGCACTTGGAAATATCCCATATATTAAGATTTCATTATCCGAAAAGCCCTTGAAAACACTTGCTTTTTAGTTCTATACTCATACGCAAATATAACCAGAGTGATTTACCAAGCGCATACTCTTGTTTCTTACTGCAATGCCACAATGACCCTTTCTGTTTCGCGTATGACTGTCGTTGCCATATAAACCTTCTTTCGTCACTTTATTTCTCTACCACCGTATTTTAACTAGCGGCTTTCCTGGACAGGTTCCCTATACATCAGATTCACCTTATTGAGTTTGGTTCTGCTACAAAAGAAGGATGGGACCTATGATGGTCTGATAAGATCTACATACCACAATCTTGTGCCTTTTTGGTGGAATTTGGACTTCTGATATGTTTGTATCTTTTTCTTGTTATCATCCGCTTTTACCCCCAGTCTGCTATTCATACAAAATGTCCCACTTGTTTTTGTCCGTTAAGAAGCTTGGAAAGCCAAATTTGATAATACTAGGTGCTGGACCAGTTGGTTTATGCGCTGCACATTTGCTAAGCAAGACCTGTGATGTGAAATTAATAGATTTTGCAATACCTCATGAGAAACCTACGGAATTTGGAACTCAGGTAGTATCATTGATTAAGCCATCTTTAAATATGCTGAATTCGATTATTGATTTGAACAGTGTATTGATGCAGCCATATTCAAGAGTCAAATGTCGAGTAGACTCGTCTGAATTCGCATTTCCAGTTGAAGCATGCATTTTAGACGTAGCCAGCCTAAAATATGAGTTGTATAGGAAATTGCCGCAAAATGTAAAGTTCATCCAGGGCAAAATAGAGAGAATAGACTGCACTGCAGACTCTGTAACAGTGATTTGCAACAGTGATTCCCATCATTCCGAGATGGCTTTAAATACCCTAGGAAAATATAATGTATTTACCAGTAATGTTAAAAGGTTTGATTACCATGAGGTTGGAATAGTGGCTTCGTTAAAATTTACTGATAAAAACAGCCTAGGGTTTCAAAGATTTTTACCAACTGGTCCCATAGCGCTACTTCCAACTGGATCTGAGAGTGCTTCTTTGGTGTGGACTCTTCCTCGAAATGCTGGCGAGGATGTTATCGAATATGCAAATAACTTGGAAAAAAGAACAAATTTGATTAACTTGGCGCTCCAAAATCCAGAGTATGATGTGGATTTTAAGTTGAGCAACCTAAATGAAGATTTGGAAGTTTGTAGTACAGACTACATCCCGAACGTAAAATCGGTGTCTAGCTTTAAATCATTTCCACTAGGGTTTCACCATTTATCTGAATGTGGCAAGGAAAGAATACTAGCCATAGGCGATGCTGCCCATTCCATACATCCTTTGGCAGGAATGGGACTAAATTTGGGTTTGGGTGATGTTAAGTCATTAGTGAGTATATTTGAAAATATGAAAACAAAAGTAGATGCAGAGAAGGTTATTGAGAATTTCGAAAAGCAATCCCATCTTAGAAGTTCATCGATGATATGGGCCTGTGATTTTATGCACGATATTTTTGCTACTCGTGGATCTTTTGTCTCGTTTGCTAGGGCTGTGTCAATAAAGGTGTTTAGTTCACAGTCATTCTGGTCAAATTTTATGAGTGCGAAAGTTAATAAATTATTTTAATTCCACTTGTTCTCGTTAGAAACCTTGATTTTCGGAAAAGTTTTGAATTTTCACAAAGAAATTAGCTAGGCTAGTAGCTCAGTTACGATGATTCTTACCCTTTAACTACCTTGAGGCTACATTAACTTTAAGTTATTTCTTTCCATTTAACATATTCCGGATTACATCACTTGATTCCATTTGTCATTTGAGGAAAGGAAAAATATTTGAGCAATCAAAAATGTTTAAAATAATTTAGTTATCAAGTGCTCGTCATAAATTCGTGACAATGATTTATCTATTTAATGAGTAGCGAAAGCTGAATTAGCACAAACAGCCGTAGAGCGTGAGCAACCACCTTAACAGGTCTGCTGGCATTGTCAGCCTTGCTGCGGAAATTCCTGATTTTCTCGTAAATCAGGAGTTCGTTATATAGCACAGTAGCATACTGCTAATAAGTAAATAATATTAAATAAAGTCGTTATTCTTGTTGCACTGAATTTATTATTTAAAATATTTGCTTTAGTTTTTATATTTGATATCTCCCTTGTTAAGCTTCCATATCTTCTTCGGTGCTAACTTCATCAGGTATTACTCTTAACTTCAGGTCGTGCACAAAGTGCAAGTCAACCGTTCCTTTCAGCAAGCGCTGGATATAAAGCACTTGATCCTTATCTCCAATGATCTCAATAATTACGTCCAAGTACAGCTGATAAAATTCTTCTCCGTAGAAGAATTTGTCTTTAGGTTCAACAATATTGTAAACCTTTATTGTGGTGTCTTTGTATGAATACATATGTCCGATATGCAGTCTATGGGTTCGAACCGCAGATCCAACTGAAGGTAAAAAGAAATGTGCAATCTCAGAAATGTCACCGTGTACCACACTGTTAATTCTCTTTCTCCTAGTCAACCCATCCACTTGTTCCGGAGGTGATAGGTACAGAAGTTCCCAGTCCTTGCTATTGAACTCATTCTCCAAAGATAAGCTATTTGCGAGTTCTACTTTGTATGCTTTAAACTGCTTTGATGTCGTACAGTACAAATCTAAAGTTGTCCAGAGCAGCTTTGGTGGCTCTGCTCCACTAAATGAGCCATAAAGTGAGTATTCAATTTGTTCAACAATTGTCATGAGAAATAATGAAACTCCCCACAATATTAAAAAATCTATATATATATAGTCGAAATTAATAATGGCGAGATTATTTCAGGACCTCTGCCGTAAATGACCTTCAAAGGTCTCCGATTAATTTAAAAGTAAAACGATTTATTTGAAATTCAAGAGGTCTTTAAAATTCAAAAGAAAGTTTCAAAATCAGTCCAGTCATTCCAAAAAACAGGACTATACTCAGCAACTTGGTAATGCTCTGAAATCTTTTTGATCTTCTATCTTCAAACAACATCATCGTCTTAAAATCTTTTGATTTTATCTTTGCTTCTTGAATCTGTGGTATAACCAGCGATATTGTCCATAATATTATGGTCACTACTCCGCTCAATAGGATGGCAAAGTGATTAAAATGCATACATTGGAATAGCGGTCCACCTAAATGAGTTGGTGTCGAAGCGTTGACGCATTCTTGCTTATATGCAAAATGAATTGCTAATCTGGTTCCCCCGAGAACTACTCCGATTACAAGCCCAAAATTGGCTGCTAGCTCTGTTATTCGTGGTGATATCATTCCCCAAACTACCACTGTAGTTAATACAGGTGAAATGTGATTCATTACCATTTGGGTAACCAAGTATATACTATCATGTTGAGTTTTTATTATCCTGGTCCATAAGATACCTACTACTATCATCGCGACTGTAAATAACCTGCCAACCAACACTAATTCAGAATCAGATGCATTTCTGCGGATAGTTCTTCTGTAAATATCTATGCTAAATATGGTGCTACTAGCATGAAAACAAGCGCTTAAGGATGCGGTCATGCTCGCAAATATGGCGCCTAGGATGATACCAGTAAGACCTGAAGGGAATATATAGAGCATTAAATATGCATACGCTTTATTGGCTTCTTCTCCATTGCTCATATCTAATGAGCACCAGACCTGGTTATTAGGCACTTCCACGCCATGAATGCACGATTCATAAAGCATTCTAGCTGTAAACCCAGGCACAATTATAATCCAAAATGTTGATAACTTTAAATATCCAGCTATAACAGTACCTAATCTACTGTCATCAATCGTCTTGCCACTGTTAGCGCGCTGGCACATCTCTTGGTCCAGGCACCAATACCATAGGCTAGCCAAACCTTGACCTATGAGCATTCCAACTGGACTATAATTAGGATCATCCAGACCTCTGAACAGTTTTAATAAATTCTCGTTGTTTGTCTGGTAAAACATATGAATTAGGTTACCTAATCCACCGAACAGGTTTAGACATACAATGCAGGCGCTTATACCACCAATTAAAAATATTGCCAGCTGAGCTATGTCAGTATACATTATGGCTGACAAGCCACCTACCGCTGTGTAAATACCAGTTAATACTAAAACGGTAGCCACAGAAATTTCAGAATTTAATCCTAAAATAGTCTCGAACAGGATGCTAGCGGCAAATACACTAGCGGATATTTTAACTACTGTCGCCGCAAACAGAGTAATAAATGCACATAAAATTCTAGTCGTTTTATTAAATCTCTGCTCCAAATACTCAGGAACTGTACTAACATTTTTGTAGTAAATTGTAAAGACCCATCCTAGAAGCAGCAGTAGATAAGTAGCGTACCACTCATAAAGTACAACACCCATTCCTGTTGACGATGCAGCCGCTATTTGACCCACAAAATGTTCACTGCCTATATTCGCAGCCATTAGAGATGGTCCGATTAACCAATATTCTGCCTTAAACGTAAAGTATTGCGATTTTGGAGTAGACTTTAAAAACGAGAATCCAAATAAACTAACAACTAGAATACAACATATGGCTATATCCAGGTTGGCGATCATGTTTTACTCCTAAGTTAATTGCACTTCACCTCACTCATTGATTTTGATCGAATAAATCATTTATTATGATTACACGAAACCAGCCAAAGGAGCATGCAATCGGTGCAGACTTTTGCGACTGCATGAAAAGTGGACAATCGTTTTCTCAAATATGGCAAATGGCTCCAAATCCTGAGGCTGGGAATTTCTAATCTAGAGAAATCGCTAGCGGATGTAGAGCCGGCTCTTTGCTCGGAACATTTTCTAGAGATGATATGATGGTTTAAGTCAAGCGAAAGTAGTTGGTGGAACGTAATGACGCAATTATTAGTCAAACGTGTAATGTCTAGAAATATGAGCAAAACATTTGGAATCGTGCACATGAACAAAGACTTACATCTTTATAGCAGGCGACTGGCTTTTTCAATTTATGTGGAAAGTCTTGATTTTTAGTAAACTAGGAGCTTTAATAAGCTTGGAAAGTAATTTTGTTTATTTCTTAACTATATTGGCTTATGGACCTGTAGAAAGTGAGGCATATAAGCCCATTCAACAATACTACACTTGCAAACATACTCATTAGTATCCTAAATCCTAAAGATGTATATATAAATGTACTTATAGATGGCCCAATAAACATTCCTATCGCCCAAGCGCAATTAAACAAACTATACACTTTCCCATGGCTGTTTGTGTTGCTTCCAATTAAGCTAGCAACGGGATTAAACATCAAACAGTTCCCAGTTCCCAGAAGCAAAAGTGCAACAATTTCCACCCAGAGAGCAGTAGATACACCTACTAGCACGTTAGAGCAGCTAGATAAAAGCATTCCGCATATCATTACTTTCAGACTACCGTGTTTATCTGCTAAACTGCCAAAGTATGATGAAAACAGAATATTAGGGACTGACATAACAATGAACATTAATCCTATGTGTGACGGGTTCAGATGAAATTCATCATTCAGATACAATGGTAAGACCGGCTCTAATCCTGATACTATACTAGCATTAAACAGAGTCAGTGTTAAACCGATTTGGACATTTGGCTTGCTTAACAACCCAGCAAAGGAATCATATCTATCATATTGCTCTTCTTGTTCCATTACCCAATTTCTTTTGACTTGAATTTGATAATCATCACTTATTACCAGTCGATGAATAAAAGCCGCAATACTTAAAATTATGATAAATATAAATACAGAATTATACCCGAGAAATTCATAGAGTACACCACCAAGCATAGGTCCTATATTAATACATATTACCGATAAGGAATCCGATAAAGTTGTAAGTCAACACAGTTCCTAGCAGATTGCCCAAATTATCGGTGGCAATTTCACCAATAACTGACAGTCCGATAGTCCAAGAAGCACCACCACTGACACCTGCAAGAAAACGAGCAACGAGTAAATGTGTAAATGCTGTACCAAGCATAAAGAACAAGCTACTAAGCATTAAACCAATGTATCCGATCAGCATAAAAATCTTTCTTTTTTGGTATTTGTCGCTTAAAAATCCGAATATAGGAGTAGCAATTAGCAACCCAAATGCATAAGAGCCAAATAAGATACCGAGATAATCAGGAGATAAATTATATACCTGTGTAATCATTATTGGGAAAATGGGCAATATAATAGAATAACTAAGCATGTCTAGAAATAAAGCAACGCATGTGCAGCTAACAACAGCATTAAATCCTAAATACCACGGTATGCTTTGAGAATTGTCTAATAAATTAGTAGTATCAACTGGCGAAATCGGAGGGTCTAAGAACCTTTCGTTACTTTCAGCATCAAATTCTTGCTTTAAATTGTTTTGATTTAACAGAGTACCTTCTTCAATCCTAGCATCTGGTCTTAATAATAGCTGCTTTTTTTGTTTCATTTGGAGATTGCCCGAGCGGAAGCGTTTTTATTGGTACTTGGCACTTTAATGAGAGGACTTCAAAACGATGATCGAATCGGGGATAGAGGTAGACTCTTGCAAAACTCGGCCACAAAATAGTGTTTTGAATGTTTTTTGAGACAAGCACAAATATGACTAGAGTTATATTTGACTCAATTCACAAGACAATTGAATTAGAAGACTATCTGTGGAGAATTGTGGATACTGACTACTTCCAGAGGCTGAGGCATTTGAAGCAAACTGGTATAAATAGTTATGTTTATGCATCTGCTACTCACTCTAGATTTGAACATTCAATTGGTGTATGTCATTTAGCTGGTGTCTTTATTAAGAAGCTACATTACAAGCACCCCAATATTATTTCTAAACACGACATTATCTACATACAAATTGCAGCCTTGCTTCACGATGTAGGACACGGTCCCTTTTCTCATCTGTTCGAACGTGCGATGACACGACTGAATAAGAAGTTTGATCATGAACTGCAGTCTGTTACCATCTCTAAACTTATATTGACTTCAGTCCTCCCTATATGTAAATTTGATTTTACGTTGGACTTAAACTTAGTAGCTGCAATCATCACTGGTGATACCGAACATCCTTATATAAAGTCCAAGCCATTTCTAAATGATATTGTGCACAACAGCAGCTCAGGCTTGGATGTTGACAAATTTGACTATTTGTTGCGCGACTCTTATCAATCTGGTATGTCGGTGACATTTGATGTCGATAGGATATTTAAAATGGCTGTTTTGGCTTCCAAAATACCTAATTCATTGGACCCAAAGGATTATGTTCTAGCTTATCCTGAAAAAGAGAAATATCATTTATTAGAAGTTTTCACGAGTAGACACCGTATGCACAGACTTGTGTACACACATCCTGTATCAAGAGCTATTGAATTTATGGTTATAGATCTGTTTCAACTTGCAGATGAGTATTTCAATTTCTCAGAACTAATTCAAACCGACTATCTACGGCTGACAGATGACATCCTCTTAGAAATTGGTAGAAGCAGTAATTCTAAACTGAAAGAAGCCAGAAACATCTCGCAAAGAATAGGTAAAAGGCAGATTTACAAAAAAGTAATGCAGAAGATACTTCCCGAGAAAGTCTACAAGAGCTTGCTACTGCAGCACAACAAAGACAAATATTTCATGCTAAAATATGCTGATGACATTGAATTTCCAAAAGATAACGTAATAGTTGATTTATTTAAAGTGAATTTTGGCAAAGGAACTCAGAATCCGATTCAATGGATCAATTACGTAGATAGGGACCATAATTTGATTCCATTAGAGTCTTTTAGAATGGAAGATGTGACAGGGACAGGACCAGTAGCATTTGAGGAGTATATGTTGCGAATATATTGTAAAAATGAAGAATATTTACCAAAAGTACTGGATATTGTTGAAAAGTATTGGAATTTGGAATTGTCTAATAGTTGTAGAGGACCATTTGTGAATTATACTCCAAAAAAGAATCATGACCATGAGGCTGATAAATTATTGTCAAATGATTTGAGTTTATCACCAACACCCGCTGGGAACCATAAAAAAAGAAGATTTGGGGAATAAAAGCAATAAATTTATTTGAATTAAAATGTATTTACTTCTTCAAGAGTGCTGAAATTGGCAATTGCTGGTTCAGCTTTGAGTATTTTAAAGCCAGCTGCGATACTGGTATATCTTGTTGTTCATTTGCCAATTGCTTTAATGCTGTCATAGAATCCAATTCCATGATATTTAACAGGCGAAACATTGATGACCGCGCTTTTCCATACCGCTAATCCAGGTGCTTGGCGTGTTGCATATAAGTGAATCACTATATGGGACACCAAATATAAAAACTAGACTAGCTCGTTTTTAAAGGAGGTGCTCCATACGGAGGAAATCATTAATAAAAGATCTTTTATTATACCAATTTTCTTTCATTGATTGTATTCCTCTTTTCAAAATAAAACTAGAAGACCCACTATCTCTTTCAAATATATGAGGTCTTTGAGCATCTAAGCAAAAGGTGCATTTTCTTAGACGTTATTCTTTTTTAGAGTCATTTTGTAATGTTATGCTAACATCATTACTCTTATCTATTCTAGTTTTTACAGAGTAATAGTGATATTTTGTTTGAAATAAAGATTGGATGAAAGAGTAAGAGAATAACTGTACAGAATATTTATTTTTGAATTTCGATACAAAAAGTTATTTATTTTCCTTTCATACTCGTCAACTCCGCAACTAGCTGAATGTCCACTCGTCTCTTAAATCCATAAAGTAATAAAGCTGAAATAATGTTCAAAGTTGTTACAGAAAGTTAGTCCAGTTTCTATATTTGATGTCCCATATGTGACGCTCTGAACTGTCTCCTCGTTAAAAGCCCTGATTTCCGAGAAAATCGAGAATATCCACAGAGAAACTAGCAATGCTAGATCTCCGGTACAGTGATTGCTCACGCTTTCACTACCCTGAGGCGGGATTGAATAAGGATGCATATACTTGATGTATACGTCTCTATCTATCTTCAAATGACAATCGGTACAAGTGTAGGTTTCTAAATTAGTTTTCTTCAGAGTACCACACCTTGTACATGGCATCGAATTTCCTGTTTGGACCAGCTTATCAGTCTGAGACGAATGTATGCTGTACCTGCTAGTTATTTCTTTAGATTTGATTTACCATTTGCGAAAAGAATTTCGAGTATTTAGGCTATTAAAAAAATCTGGAAAAGTCTTGAAGTTATACAAAAATACATACAAATTCGCGATAAATGATTTATTAAAGAAAATAGTCAAGCTGTATGCTCCGTTGTAGTGATTTCTCATGCTTCAACTACTCTGAGACCAGATTAAACAGGAATGCATGCACTGAAATTATATGATACTTACTACCACATGGTCTCTATCCTTCCAGATTACAACTCAATTGATGAAAAGATAGAATGCCAAATATTTTTTCAATTGAAAAGTCTGCAGAGAGACTAATATTGGAGCAATACAGCTCATGTTATCACAATAAATGATTTATTTAATGAAAAGAATGATAGGTCATTACAAACGCACGTTGCATTGACACGTTTATTACTTGTAAGATGGATCCTGTGATAATTTAAAGGAAACAAAATAAACTAGCTAAATGTTCCGCTGCTGCTCGTTGATTTAGTTTTCTGTTTATTCCAGTGAAATTAATTAATTTGTTTTTCAACCAATGAAATGTTGCATTACATTGCCTTCCGCACCTCTAAAACAATTAGACATGGAGTCGTAATATAAATGGGAGCGAGTCCCTTAAACTATAAAAATGTCCATTTCCAAAGGAATAAAAAACTATCTACACACAATTCTAAGTGACGAGGTCTACGAGAAGCTAGTTATATTTAAGCATACCTTTAAGATTAACAAGAACGTATTTTTGGTCGCGATCAACTACTACGAGTGCATAAAGCACCTGAAAATGGAAAACCATACCCCATTTACATTGTTTGCGAGCTGCTTAGTACTTTCATTAAAAACATGTGAAGATGACAAGTGGATGAATAGTTACATAGCTGAAGCGTTGGACATTGATTTAAGAACATTGTACACAATTGAAAAGACTATACTGACAAACATGAATTATAATCTCATAAATATTGAGGGAGTCCAGAGAACTAGGACTCAGTTAAGACGACTATCGATATCGACCATATAAAATAAATTAGATTTATACCATTAAAGTACAACATTTGAATTAGTTTTAAGCTTTCCAAGCTTATTAAAGCTCCTAGTTTACTAAAAATCAAGACTTTCCACATAAATTGAAAAAGCCAGTCGCCTGC
>JADGIF010000149.1:0-17042 GCA_018985225.1 Amoeboradix gromovi
TGAAGTGTGGTAGTGATATTTTATTTGAAATAAAGACTGGATGAATGAGTAAGAGAATAGCTGTACAGAATATTTATTTTCCTTTTATACTCGTCAACTAGCTGAATGTCCACTCGCCTCTTAAATCCATAAAGTTATAAAGCTGAAATAATGTTCCTAGTTGTTACAGAAAGTTAGTCTAGTTTTTATATCTGATGTCCCACATGTATTAAAAACATTTGAAGACAGTATACACATGGGCGCAATCTGAAAAGCAAACTAGTCAAGTGTTAGTGTAACATATTTTATCAGATACGCTTGGGTAAAACTCGCTCTTGTTAGTTCATTTGTTGATTCTGAGTACAGGAATAAGCAAACAAATGTCTTCCTACTGATTTCATACAGAACTTTCTTCTTTTGCGCTGCGGTAGCCTAGTTAATCACTTTTACCTTAGATTCTTTTACTTGGTATTTTGAGTAAATTTGACTCTATCATCAAGTTGCTACTTGGTTTGACCAAGTGATTCTGCGTTTCTATCAAAGTCTTCTAATAATTTTGTAAATTCTCAAACAAGCATTTTCATCTCGATTACTTTGTAAACGCACATTTCCACACCATAGTAAGGCATTTCCAAGGGTTTTATGCTATTTGGAATACATCAGGCCATGTAAACAAACCTTGCGCTCATGCGCTATCCTTCAGAGCGTCTCTTGCATTTGGATTTATTCGTGATCTTGTTGTATGGGCAATGTTCTTCAAAAGCAGAGTGCTATCTGCTCAAGTGGAGCATGTTCATTTAAGTGTTCACTTGTAACACAATATTTCCTACAATTATTTCAACAGTGTGAAACTACAGGGGCTGTTAACAATTAAAAAATGATTGCAGACAAAAAAGACGAAAAGAATCATTTGGCTAGCGAAAAAAGGCGCAGAAATCAAATAAGGACAGGTTTTAGACATTTGGTTTTGCTTGTGCCTGCTTTGAGGCAACATCTGGAAGAGAGTGGTCAAATTAGCCAGCAAGAGGTAAATGAAGCCTTTTTAGAAGCCATGTTTGAGAAGCATGCCAGCATACAGGATGAAAAAGACATAATAGGAGGACATCAAATTTCAAAATCAACTATATTAGGCGCATCTGCGGAGTTCATTGAAATAATTGAGAGGAAAACTTATGAATACACCAAACAAAATGGACAACTGGAAACACAGCTGATGTCATTACCAAATGATCACGTGCAAAGCTTGAGCGACTTGTTTGAAAAGACAGTCTCAGAAATTTAAAATAATAAAGCTAAATATACATAATCTGTTTATTGGTATATGGTGTCTTCAATAGAATTCTCAGTCAATAGAGAATATATCATTAAGCATAACGATGGCAATGATAGTTACATAACGTAATTTCAATGTATCTTCACAGTCTCAAATGACCCTCTATAGATATTACATCTTTGAATTCTCAGAGATTTGCTTTGTAATCGTGGATAGGTTAAAATAAAAAATCATACGGCACTTCCCAAATCTAGCATCATCATCGAATTCAATTATGATATCAAACTTGAAATTTATTCATACGGTATATAAGTCAAGCGTCTACGTTAGTAATGGGTGTTCAGCCATCCAAGGAAATAAAACCTTCAGTACTAAGGTGGAAACTGCAACGTTAGAATTATTCATCTCTACAAAATGTAACTTACCATTTAAACATTTTCAGTTCAATTTTGTTCCTCCTTTCCTCTCCAAAAGTCGATGTGCAACACGTGTACAAACCAATCAAGTGCACCTCTCCTTATAAAAATCATTGTTTCCTATAAATCAAGTGGGACACCAAATATAAGACTAGACCAAGTCGTTTTTAAAGGAGGTGCACCATAAGGAGGAAATACTATTATTAATAAAAGTACTTCTTCTTTCATTAATGTCATTCCACTCTTTAAAATATAAAAAGACGGCCCGCTATCTCTTTCAAGTAAGGTCTTTGAGTGTCTAAGCAAAAGGTGCAACCAATAAGCTTGATTTAATTTACTATCGGTTAATACACCTGAAATGGTGATTGGAACTGTATCAGAAAGAGTCTAGTTTTTGTATTTCATGTCCCATTATGTTTCAAGGTTGGCCATTCTCGTTAAAAGTCCTGATATCCGAGAAAATCAAGAATTTCCACAGAGAAACTAGCAATGCTAGATGCTCCGTTACAGCGATTGCTCACGCTTTCACTACCCTGAGGCGGGATTGAATAATGATGTGTATACTTGATGTATATGTTCCTTGCTGCCATATGATCTCTATCATCAAATGACATTTTGTACAGGTTCAGGTTTCCAAATTGGTTTTCTTAAGATTTTCACACCTTGTGCATGTCTGACCAGTAAATAATTCATTACATTCGATTATCGTCTTTCCTCTTTGTTTACATTTGAACATCAAGCGTTCCTTAAATAAATTGTGCAGATATCACTGTCTAGGCATTGAAAGACATCTAATTCTTCCATGCTTGGACCAGTTCCTCAACGTTGATGAATCTATGCTGCACCTGCTAGTTATTTCTTTAGATTCGACATGTTCAGGATTACATTCATTAATTTCATTTACCATCTGCGAGAATGAAGAATGTCAAGTATTTAAGCTATTAGAAAAATCTGAAAAAGTCTTGAAATTATACAAAAATGCATACAAATTCGCGATAAATGATTTATTCAAGAAAACAATCGAGCTGTTTAATCCAATGAAAAAGTATAGAAGTAGAGTATATTGCGGCGCTATAGCTCATGGAGTCACTATAAATAGTTCAAGCAATTAAAATCGATAGCTGCTGCAATAAATGAGGAAATTAATGAATGATTCCTTGAAATCTCAAAAATGACTTGAAACGCAGCAGATGATAAAATCAAAAACAAGTCTTTTTATGCAGTATAGAAAATCCTACAGGAAAAACACTGCTCCTTCAGATGCTGCACCATTACTGGATATTCCTCTTTCTGTTCTACCACCTAAATATGTTGATGAGTTATATGAAATCGATCAGTCTTTGTCTCAGAATAAACAAAGAATCGAATATCTTCAAAATAGACTAAAAACCTCTCTAACCGGTGTTGATGATTTGGAAATGAAAAAGATTATAGAAGGTATAAATCAGGCCATTCAGCAAATTCAATTTCGCATTGATAAAATTCATCACACTGATTCTTTGGCTGGTAACATAAGACAAGGACTATTGTTAAAGCTTCAAAGTAACATCAAGCTGTATCAATCGATCCAAACCAAGATAATTCAGAATCAATTGCCCTCTTTACCGGCTTCCAATGGAGGTGGCAATACCAGTCCAACCGGTGATTCCTTGCTGCAAGAATATCAGTTGGATTTAGTTCAAGTTCCCAGCGACAGGTCTCGCGAAATAGAACAGGTTTCTGATAGCATTAAAGAGATGGCCCAAGTATTTCAGCAAATAAATCACTTAATATTGGAACAGGGATCTATGGTCGATAGAATTGATCAAAACATTGAGAATACCTTAGAGGCTATTCAAGGTGCCAATGAGGAACTGGCTCAGGTACATCTAATCACTTACGTAGGGTGCGAAATACCAGGAAAGTGCAACCAAGAGAAACATAATATTTATGCTTGTCTTGTTTGTATTTGCTCTAATTATTATACTAATAATAAAAAACAGGAAGTAGTTTCAATTTAATAAATTATTCATAGTGATTACATGGATTTATCTTTCTGTTAGTCCTTCTTACCAGAGTTCTGCAATTGAATAAAACTTGATATTCGTGTTTCTTGTCCTTTATCAATGTATCCAAACCATTTCAGCCAAAATATCTCAAATTAAAGATATCGCTTAGTGATAGATAAATACCCATTACTTTCAGGATCTAAAAACTGGCTTAAACGGTAAATCATATTTCAAAGAAGAGGAAGGATAATAGTGGAATGCAATGACACATTTACTGGTAAAACGTGTATAAGATGTGAGACGCCAAATATAAAAACTAGACTAAGTTAAAAAATTTCATTTTGAGATATTTCGATTTGAAAATAATCAAATATAAAAACTGGATTAACTATTTCAGCCTATCGAATTGCAAAAAATGCCAATCATTTTCTTGATTTTTAAAAATTGGTTGAATCAATCAACTGACTGATTTAACTTTAAACCAATAAAGTTAAGGGAATAAGTTATTTACTGAATAGTCATTTTAAACGTTTTTTCATAATAATTAATTGCCAAATCTGCTCTTGCTGTAACTAAAAATGAAGACCCGATCAAATTCAACTGTTCAAAATGGCTATCTTTTGGACTCTTTTCTACTTTGTATCCACCATCTCTGAATTTTATATCAAAACTATCAGGAAAAACATTATGAAACCCTAACGCTTTCATCGCTGTTTCGCAAATATACAAAACAGGGGAGCCAGTATCTATTATAAAAATGACATTGATTGCTTTGTTTCCAGCAAAGGAAATTGGTAAATTAATCATTGGTCTTAAATTTGTCCCAAAAAGGATTCCATTAATTGAATTTTTTCCAGCATCGGTTGCCTCTTGTAAATACTTGATATTTAGCTCTTTTGCCACCTTATCTACTAGCACTATGTGATTTACATCTGTAAGTAATACATCATAGTGAGATGGGTCTATATAATCTTTCGAATCCATGCTATCAATTGGTAGTTGTCTTTCAAGCATCATTAAATGGACAACAGTTGAAACAAGATATTTGTTTTCCTTATCCTTATTAGTCATATTATAATTAAATGAATTTAATCTAGATATCACTGCTCGATAATCGACATCCTTTGTAAAATCAATTTGACTTAGCAAAACTTTGAAGTCCTGAATAGGATCTTGATGACAATCGATCTCATCAAAGTCTATTTCTCCTAACTTTGGATGAATTGAGAGAAATACTTTTTTCAAATTTTCAAACACATTTTCATTTGACGCTCCCATGTTTTTTCCTTAATCTTTATCAGAAACTTTTTAGAATCTCGTTCAAACATTTCAATCAGAGGAGCTATTGCTAGGCATGTTGGGTCAAAACAAAATAGTCATAGAATGGAAGCTTTGTATTAAAACAATGAGCAAATAACAAAATTACGCACGGACTTAACTATTGAACAAGTAAAAGGTGTGATTCGTTCTCTGTATGATACAGATGGAACCTTTACTCAATTTTTTTAAATTAATAAGGTCTAAATTAAATATTTTTTAAATTGTAATTCTGATTAGAAAGGTATTAATTCAGTGTAGCTAATTAGTAATCTGCCTTATTTTTTATGCATCATATATTTCGTGTCTAGATAAGTATTAAAACGCAATGCTGGAAAAATAATATTTTCATTCTAAGAATGATTTCTTGGAATTTGTATTCATGAGCTTGTAAACAAGACTATAAAAAATAAACAATCTGATTGGTTTAAAAAGTTGTCTACTTTTTACATTTGATTTTCAATATTAATTTTAAACTGGAATACCTCTATAGATGATAGTGAGAATGCTTCAACACTGGAAATTTTAGAAAGATAATTTAATAGAGATTTCGTAAATACTATTTTTTCCAATTTCTGAAGTTTTCCACTTATTCTAGTTTTTATATTAGATGACCCATGTGGAACTCTGAAAAAAGAATCTGGAGATATCATTATACAAACTGCCATTTGGGAGACAATAGAGACCTGCACTTGAAATATATGAATCACTAATCAACCTAGCCTCATGGCTCTAGTCATGCAGCTACTGGAGCAGCGGATCCACCAGCTTTATCACTTTCTCTAGGAATTCCTGATTTGCTAGGAATCAAGACAATTAAAGAAAAATCGATTGACTGGTAATAAAAAATGTTTATTTTTATTCCAAAAGCTCTGGGTGAATTGCATATCTTTGAATTTGCTCGCAATCAACGGCAACAACTCCAAATTTCTGTTTTCCACGAATGGGAAAGATTGCAAAATCAGATACACTATTAGAAAAGGCAGCATGCGAGCTAACATATTCAACAGGTAGATCCGAGTCGTCATCAACAAACTCAGAGTCAATTTTTGCAATATCAACCAAATGAATATTATGGCCACTTGTGAAGAAAAAGTGAGTATCGGCGATACCCCACTTCAACCGCTCATAAGAAGAGTCTTCTGATATCCACTTGTGCAGCAAACCAGATTTTAAATCATGAAGTTCGATTTCAGAGTTAGTACAAAACAAGGCAAAAGGACGAGTCGGATGAACTGCAATAGACTTGGCCTCACCTAGCAACGGTATTTTGTACAGAAGCACTTGAGTACTCAAATCATAGAGGGAAACAGTCGTGTTATGTTGATTGTCCATAACAAAAAGTAAGTTTTCATACGCATCTAAAGCAGCTGCTTCAATTTCCAAGGACCATTTCATTTTATTTTCCACCAAAACTGCTATTCCACTGGTGTATGCAACCGCAACACTACCTTTTAAAGGTACAATAGAAGTTATTTCGTTTTCGAATTTAGCAACATTCTGCAGCGCATTAAATGGCCCATTATATACATTACCTGTAGAAGTACCGACAAAGATCATGTCTTTTACCAGCTGAACCACGGAAACCTCGCCATCTATAGGCACTCTGGATTTCTCATTCAGTTTATGATCAAATTTTATCAGCATGTTCTCGTTTTCTAGGATAGTTCCAACATATATCTCAGATGAGTTGGCCGAAATAGTGAAGTCTAAGCCATCTTCCTCGTCAACGTATTTATGAGTAAATGTGGAATAAAGGTAATGGACATTGTTGTTGAAATTTTTATTCTTGTTATCCCTTGTCATAAAAACTAAATGTAGAGAGTAAAATTCTCAGGTTCTATTGATGCACATTATTCAAGACACAGACCGTATGAAAATAGACAACTGCTTAGGGAATCGCTCTAAGCGACCTAAATCGGTACTTCCTGTGAAACTGGCTAGATGTGCTTTATACTTTCTTGAAACCCATGAGTTTCTGAAACAATACAACTTTGCAAAGTTTAGGTTTATTTAATTTGTGTGCCAGGCATATTTGCTATGAGATCTTTAACATGTATTGCTTGTTAATACAAAGATAGTCCGTTTACATCGTTGAAGATTTAAAATGTCAATTATTTTTCTCTGAGTTATGGTAAGCACTTAAGGTTAAAACGCGTGGTAGATAAGTTATGAGGATCAAGAGTTAACTATGCGCGCCAGAACAGAAGAAGATACGCGCTGAGCTCATGCGCATCTTAAGACTCCACGAGAAGAACAGCGTCACGTTATACGCTAAAGATACGGAGAAGAAAGACGCTCCAATGAAGTTGCTGCTGAAGGTGCGCCCTCAGAACATGGTGAACCAAAGTTCAAGTCGAGATTCTTTAAGCTCGCTGACTTTTTAGGGGCTTGCTGTCAAAAGCAGTTTATGATGAGTAAGAGTCGAGTGTAGAGGGTTCAATGATTCACCACAAGGGCTGTCTACCTTTTACGCAGTTTGGGCAGATAGAAAGGGAGGTAACTATTGATATGCTGGTTTATGCTGTGAACAGAGGAATGGGCTTTATATACAAGGGATATTAGCAGGGAATCGACACGGCGCTACAGATATTCTATGGGACATTGGATGAATTATTTGACCAACGATACTTGGCGACACTGACTGTGCAGATCAAAAACAGCAAGAAATCAGATTACGCCAGTTATCCTGGTTCAGCAACAACGGGCTTGTCATTGATAAGCATGGGTGACGAAATAGACGTGAAAGAATTTATGTCGTTGTATGTAGCATACTGGAAGGGTGACAGTAAGAAGAAAGGAACCCCGAAGTAGTGGAGAGTGTCCCGAAGCAGTACAGCTTATCGTGGTTTGAGTTTTCGGACCTCAACGAGGGTTTTTAAAGGGACAAGGACTAATTGGAGCAGCTACTGCAAGAGGGACTAGTAAGATTCTACGCGTACACGCACCCTTACGAAACTATCACTTAATTTAGTAGAGGATTTATTTAGCAAGGCCAATCTTTCGATATTTATTCATGAGCTCTGTAAAGTGGTTGATCTTCATTATAATGAATTTAAATCTATATGGCTTCTTAGAGTAGTCCTCTGTACGTAGAATTTAAGTGATAGCATTAAGAAGGATATGGAAATTAATTTACTGCATTTTTTACTCATCTCGCAACCTCCCCATAAGAGTTCCTTTCAGTCCAATTCTCGCTATACCAAAATATCAAACCAATGGTTTCCATCTCCTGCTAAAACAACCAAATCAGACTCAAGCTCACGTTCTATCACTGGCACATCTTCCAAGACTTCTGACTGTATAGCTTGAGTTTATATTTAGAGTTCTTGTACTTGAATATCCATTTGTGTTCATTAGCATTCCATGCGTCAAAGTGACCCGTATCCTGGATAATAACTGGCTCCTTCAGAAGGCATTCAAATCCAAAGAAGTTCACAGTATTGTATCCCAACGATATGTAAAGCCTATGCATCAAAGACTCTTTTGCAAAGCACACCCTTTCAAAAACAGTCCAATTCACTGCTGACTTATCTACAAGCAATTTCACTAATACATCTGACCACTGAAGTAAATAAATGGGTGGCAAATATGGCTGCTGGAGAGCCCCAAATGTCCTGGCACGTTTAAAGTATTCTGAGTAAACATTTTGATCTGGATATTCCACGCAAAACAAACAACTCGCCAAGAGCGCATTATCTTCCACTACCAAGGGTTTTACTGCTCCCCTATCTCATCGACCAGGTTGTTTCTTGGGTTGTACTTGATGCTCAACAGCGCACTTTCCAAAAGCCTAGGAATCCCACCGCAATAAGAGACTGCAGCTAAGACATCATCAAAACCAAGGGGTGTGTGTCTAAACAAATCCAAACAGGATTCTCTTCCCAAGGTTTCCAGGGTAACGTGAGAGACAAGAGTGCCGCTCGTTGTCACTGCGTCCTGAGTACCTTCTATGAACCAATGTTCATTCAGAACTTTACAAAGACATGAGCAAGTTCTAAAGTTATAGGAGTAAGATGCCAAACCACTTAAGGATTCGACATTTTAAATCTTCAACGCTGTAAATTAAATTTAATGATTAATCGACCTATTACCACTTTAATAAATCGCATCCAATCATTTAATTAGAAACTTGAATAACTTGATATCCGAAACAAACTCGAAAATGACCCTGCAAGATATTTATGGATTTGGCTCATCAGCTCCTCACAATCAATCCGAAGCTTCAACAAAGAGACCTCGTCGTATCGTCACCACGAAGAGCACGTTGAAATTTACAGATTTGGAATCACCAGTTTTGCCGCGAGAAAAGCACAAGAGAGGAACTTACAGGACTCCATTGTCCCCTGAATTCTCTATGAGAACTCACTGCATTGGTGCTATATCACCGCCACCCGTACCAGAAACGAAAAATGTAAAAAAGTTGTTTAGTAAAATCCCAGGTGGTACAGGTGAGAATATGTATCAAGTCATGAACTGGCTGTAATACGCTAATCAATAAACATAATAACTAAACTTTTGTTTATTGATATTGCAGAATACCATACTCTTTATTAATGTACCAATGTTTTGTGGCATATCCGGCCTTCCATAATATCACGCATACTCCACAAAATGCCAAGGTTACTTGAACATTAAAAAAGAAGATACCAAAACATGGAACCCAGAAATACAGCGCTTGGATTATCGGGTGTTGCTCATATAGTCCTATCTCAGCAGACAAGCTGCTACTCTGAAGATCAATCATAGGAACCACCTCGTCTTCTTGTATTGTTTTTGGGTCATCTACTTCTAGTTCAATATCATCTACTACTTGGTGGTAATGTTTCCATGCGGCCTTTATCAGTGGCCATCCAACTGTGTGTAACTGTTTCAATAAACTCTTTGCTGCTAAAATAACAATAGCGGCCAATGTCGGCATGGGTACGGGCTCAAATACCGACGCAATGCTAATCAATACTAATATAAGCAATACCGATAACACTACGTTAGATATTTGAGTCAGCGCACCAACTTCTTTTTGTAATGCAGATCTTGTTAATGATCCAGTAGCTAAAAATCCTTGAAAAAAAGAGATAGCGATTGAAGACATTCCAGTCAAAAACATATCACGCGAAATTATAGTCGAAGGGGTATTGTACTGAGTTAGAACGGATAATGTTATGCTTGAAGATACTATAGCTATGGGAAGAGTTTCTAGGACTAAACTGGCCCAATTTATATTCTTAACATCATCATAACTCCAAGGAGGGATAAAATTAGGAAAGCCTTGAGGAATGGCACCGACAACGTGCACACCTTTGTTCTTAAAATCTAAAAAGTAAGAGACTAGTGTAGCTAGTAAGCAAGCAACGAAAATGTCAGGCACCCATATTTTAGACAAACGAGGAACCGTTTTAAACCAAGAATTTAGTTTCTTAAGAAGGTAAATTGCAAGTAAGCTGCAAAGACCGACTAAGAATGTTAACAAGTGCGTATCCTGTAATTTTCTGAACATGTCGACGAATTTCAAAATTACAGTAAATTGATCAGGTTTGATTAGGGAAATACCAAAGAAGTCGTCAATTTGAGCAGCCGCAATTAAGAAAGCGCAGCCAGTGGTAAATCCGGACATGAATGTTTTTGGGAAAAGCCAGACGCTGATCATGCTTGAGAAAGGAGATATGATTACTTGCATTAGACCGCCAATTAAAGAAGAAAGATAAATAGGGCGAACATTTCTCATTAATATTTGTGTAACTGTAAAAGGACCAATGGTGCAGGTGGGGTTAGATGCAAAAAAAGCAAAAGGAAAAACTGCTAGACTAGAATATAATCCAACAACTGGCGAAAGGCCTGCCAAAATAGAATAAGCCATGGATTGCGGTATTAAAATTGTAAGCAGTGTGATTCCTGCAACAAAGTCCTTGAGAAGCCATTCGAACTTATAAGGAACGTAAGTCACATTAAACCTCATAAAATCAGATATAACTTCGTTTGATGGAGAATTAAACAATGCAGAACCAAATTTCAGATAATTTGCATTTATTTATTACTTTCCACTTTTCTGGCTATTTCTGTATTCGTAGATTCGTCCAAGTTGGTATAAACCAGTTGCAGCAACAAACAAATTAACTGTCAGCAGACTGTAGTTTTTAGGTATTATAACCATAGAGTATCTCGACCAAGTGATACCAGTGGCTGCTAATGAGAAAGACTGACCTGCACTCAACTTTTCAGCAGGTCTTTTAAGATCACCAATTCCAGCAATCACAAGTCCCCATTTGAACAGTGGTGCCCAAAAAAATACAGTTTTGGGTCCTGCAGGATGGTTTAAGAATCCCGAAAGCCTGGATGACACAGTTGACATTTGTAAGAACAATTATTACAATTATTATGAAGATCACATCTCTGATTGAAAAAGTAATGATCTTGCGAAAACACTCAAGAAAGCATAAAACATTTATGTTTAATACAAATTTTTGTTTTTTATTTTCCAATTTTTCAAGCTTGAGGTTAGGTTTTGATTTAAAGAGTTGATTTTATCGGTGCAATTCAGTTTTATTGCAATAAAGTGCTCCATCTGTATTTTAATTACAGCTTGTGCCATAACATATTGATTCAGTAAATTTTTCCTCCAAGAATCGTGTCGAACGCATCCTTGCACCGTGCAGATGTTACCTGATGTCTGAACTTCAATTGCTTTTTTGGTTGTAATTGCCTCGATATATTCTATGGAAAACCCGCACAAGAGATCACTTTCACCGCCCGCAAACGGCCAATTTTGTAGCTGAGTATTGTAATACTCAAACAACTGCTTTAGTTTGCTATAGCTTGATTCAGCTTGATTCGCTTCTTTACTTAATTCCGACACCATTTGAGAATCAACAGAGGAAAGTTTATATCGTTTAGGCATTGATTCTAATTCCAAGTCTAGTGGTTTAATTATGAACTCTTTGATATATTGTTTAGTGCACTCAAAGCTGCAATACTTTGATTGAAATTCTCCAAAAGACTGGAATGCGCTTTTGTTGCAATTTGTATTCGCGCATGGAAATGCGTTTTTACAAAAAGAGCATGTAAAATCCTCTTCATTGTTTAGCCTAAGTTTGCATATATCAACGCAAGCATCATGATACCAGTTCGAACAAGTGACACAGTAATAGTACTGTTTATCGTCATTTGGCTTGTCGCAAACACAAAATCTAGAACGGTAATCATCTAAGCCAGGAATTTCAGGACCAAAAACCTCGCTATTCTCAAATTGACCATCGCAGTCAAGGTTTTGTAGTTGCTCTAGCATTATTAAATGGAAAGCGTTTTATAAAATCTCCTAAGTTCATTTTGCATCAAGATAAGAATGGGACACCAATTATAAAAACTAGACTAACTCGTTTTTAAAGGTGTTCCCAAAACATCATTCCTCCCAAATCCAAAGCTTCTACGTAATCTATTTTATATCTTACTGATTCGCTATCTTCGTATGTGACGAACATTCCCTTGGCGTTGTAGATATATGGTGCCTTGCTGACTGCATCAAAATACCTCACATTGCTAGTGTCGGCAAGATCTGTTAAAATCTGATTATAAGTGACCCATCCATCACAGTTTCCGCTAACGCAATTCAATTTCCTAAAAAGACCATGTTGTTTTGTATCCGAGGCCAGAACAGGATAAGAATGGCCATAAAGTGGAATTCCAATAACGATCTGACTCTTTTGAACACCATTTTTAATGAGAAATTTGACAGTGGAGTCTATAGAGAAATCAGCATTGGATCAGCTGAGTTGCGGTATAAAGGAGCATGGTGAGTAGCATACCCGTTACCAATGCTAACATCATAACTCATAACATTGAAGAAAGTCATGTGCTGTGCAACCTGGCTAAGCTTATAATTAACAAGAGTAGAAGGAGCTACTGGAATTGCAGTGGTCAACTGATACTTGGATCCGTTGGGTAGAGTGTTTAGTTTACTCCGCAAATCTCTCATCAATCCAACATACATAGTTCCTTCGTAATCATTTGCTAGATATTCCCAGTCTATATCAATTCCATCCAATCCATATTGTACTATCAAATCTGCAACACTGTTGATGAAAGTAGTTCGCTTTCCTGAATCACCGATAACTGGAGCAAATAGTGAACCCCATGAGTAGCCACCAACACTTAGCAAGACTCTTAGATGAGGATATTCTTTGCGTAGTTGGAATAATTACTTCACAGAACCTGGGTTAAAAGTCCTCATTTCTGAGAAAATTCAGAATTTCCAGAGAAACCAGTAATGCCAGTGCTCCTCTACAGCGATAGCTCACGCTTTCGCTACTCTGAGGTAGAGAACTCTAACGTGGAATTGAATATGGATGTATATACTTATGTATACGGTCTCTGTCTATCTCCAAATGACAACTTGTACAAATGCAGCTTTCTCAGTTGGTCTTATTTAGAGCAGCACACCCTGTACATGTCTGACTAGTAAATGCTCCTATTTAAGCTATTTGAAAAATCTGGATAATTCACATTACGATATAAAAATGCATTTTAATTCTCGATAAATAATTTATTCAATAAAATGATGAGGCTGTACAATCTGTAGTTTCTAAAAACGATCTTGTTAAATAGCGTCCTGCCATATTTAGATTTTGAATTGCTAAAATTAATTCTTGTCCAATATTTATTCTAAGCAATTTCTCTTTCATCCTTGATGTCTGCCACTACCTCAAATTTCTTCATTATTCACTATAAATGTGCTAGCATTGCATGGATCATATGGGACACGCTCTATGAAAGCTAGACTAGGAGAAAATCTTGATATTCTTTAAATTCAATTTAAAGTTTTTTATGGGGTTTACATTACAATAACTAGACTAGGGCTGCTTGACTTGGTTTACACTGTGAAAGCTAGAACGAGGATCGTTTGAACTGTTTACATTATAAAAAGTAGGTGATATTTGATTCTAACGAATTTAGGTTATCATTTTTAGTTGAGTAAAAATTACAAGTTTTATGTTCGAAAAATATTGACCAAACCCATGTCTCTTGGTGATAAGACCTAGAAAAAATAAAGCGGAATTGCGCTAGTTTGGGAGATTTAAACGACCTTCTGATGACTTGATTCAATTTACTTTTCAGAACTCTGGTTTTTTTTTGATTTCGCGATGGGCTTTCATAATCTTGTACCACAAATAACTAATTGGGACATATACAATGCATTTCCAAATAAATAAGATCAACGGTGCGCTATCATACACCACCCACAAGAATAACCAGAGAACAACATTAATGGCGCCCAAAAAAAGTTGGGCAACAAACAATGTTTTGCATTCTTTATTCTTCAAGTAGCTGACAAATAAGATAAAGTCAAAGCAAAAGGATTCCCATCCTGGAGGATATAAAACACTAACGAGACACTCTACTGCGATCTGAAGAATAAAAAAACAGACAATTGCATCACATTTTCTTGGCTTTGTCATGTTATACTTTGGTTTCGCAATCTTTGGATCTGGCACTGGTTCAACTACAATCGGTTGTTTGATTTCTACCATTTTGGCATCATTTTAGATGGTTCTAAAGCTCTGAGACGTGCGGGTGACTTGATTGATTCGTCTCTTACACTATCAATTTTTAATTCCGGTTTGACTGGACTAGATGGTCTACTAATTGGGCTTACATCTAACTTGAAATAATCACCAAGATATTCTAGCGCTATCTTCATAGACCATCGTTCCACAGCTTTATGTTTCCAGCAATTCTTCATAGCATTCATGATTTCCATTCGAATATTTTCATGAATATCTGTTTGAAATGGTCTGTATTCCGCAAGTACTGCTGTTTTTATCTTTTCTTTTTCACATACTTCCCATGGAAGTTGTCTAGTGTAAATTTCTCAAAGTACAATTGCAAAACTATAAGAGTCTCCATCTAAAGGAAAACTTTTTCGTGCTTTCATATTTTCTGGAGTGGCGCTCCAGTATTCTGGTGCCTTACAATTTGGAGTTCCTACAGCAGAAAGAGTTCCAATAGACGTAGAGGAAGCGTTTAAAATTTTCACCATACCCAAGTTAATCAGATTTACCCAAATCAATTATTTTTGGTGTCCATAGGTGATCCAACATAATATTTTCACTTTTGATGTCATTGTGAGTCATTTCGTTTCTATGCATGTATTCGAGTCCTCTCGCGATTCCTAGTATAATCTTTGGTTTTCTGGATTCAATTTCTTTAAAATCCTCATCTATATACAACCAGTGGTGCAAACTCATGTTACTAATGTATTCTGTTACTATACCCAGATATCCATCTATAGAAATAGCTCCAAAGAACCGAATAATATTCGGGCATTTTTGAAGTTTTTCATAGGCTTTGAGTTCTTTCATCACCTTTTTAGATACTTCTGAAGAGTCCGATTTTAAAGTATTGTTGCGAATGTCTTGAAAAGGGACTTCTCTTAGTTTCTTGACTGCAACCTGTACTCCCCCCATTCTCCCAGTAAAACGATACCAAAACTTCCCTTGCCTAATACCTGTGTGGAAAATACATGGATCATTCGGCGTCTCAAGACAAGTTATTTTGCCATGAGTTAAAATAATTTTGCTGTGATTTTTAACAAAACTCATGGAGGGGCAGGACTGGAAAGTAGGTCTTTTTCATAGCATCGAAGATAGTGCTGTTCTTAACGGATTAACTTCATTAAGAGATAGAATGGACACAATGGACAAAAAAATGGACACTAATCATGACTCGATCACAAAAACATTACAAAGTTTAAATAGTCTCATGCATAAGATAAATAACTCGGTCGATGACTTAGCAAAAGACCTTGGTAACATTAACAGATCATTAGGACATTTAAATGAGAGCCAATTGAGAAAATCAATTGAAAGTAAATTTGGAAAATCCTTTTCAAAGTCATGGACTGCTTATACTGTAGGAGATATTACTCAACTCATTGCAAGAGGAGTCGTAAATGATCCACAGCGAGACCATTTTAAAACAAAAAAGAAGCTTCAGAGGCAAGCGATATTAAATTTAAAAGCAGAATTAGGTAAAGTCGCTGAAGACATGACTATCAATGAATCAAAGAGACAGGATGCTAGATATTTATTAAGTAGTTTGGAGCAAGACGACCCAGAAGACCAAATTGAATCTTTATTGGCTGTTATATTATTGACTGATATGTCAATGTATAACAAGTATAAATCAAAAGGCCTAAATGGGCTAGGTCTCCAGTTTGATCATCGTGGCAGTATAATGAAAGAGAATTTGAATTTTCAAGTTTCTTGTGGAGAATCAAAATTGAAGAATTATGAAGGGGATGAAGTTAAAATTGCTTCTGGAGGGCCTAAGCAAGTGAGGTTTAGGCTCAAAATAATTGAGAAAGTCATTAAGTTGTGCTATTTATCAGACGTGCCTAATGCAATGAAACCTGAGATTACCTTGAAAGGATATGTATTCACAAATGGCGAATTAGGATATACACGTTCACTGGATGATAATACTGCTCCACAAGTTTATTATATGGATTTAAATTAGTAAATTTTTTATCTTGATCTGTTACTCTGCACAAGAAAACTCTTATCTATCAAATCAAAAACATCAATGGCTATTATATTCTAATTACCATAATACCTTAAAAAAAGGAATAAAGTTATACATGGTGGTCGTATCATCTTGAACTGGGATTTTGAGAAAGGGATTGACTCAGAGTTTTAGAAAATACACTTTTTGTAATTTTATGGAATATCGATTTACTCTACTTATTGTATTTGGTGTCCCATGTGTATAATTTCAAATTATTGATATTTAGACAAATGGGACATGCTCTATTAAAACTAGACAAGACAGAATGTATCCAAATTTCAAAAATAAACAGTCTGTATAGCTATTCTTTTGCGCTTTCATCCAGTCTTTATTTTAGATTTGTAGAAAGACTATTGACTTATGATTTCAAATAAAATTCAATCAGAGTTGAAAGTAGAGGATTGTCACTTACAAAACATGAAAAGAAAGCGCAATTCCGCTGATGAAGAGAGCAGACCACCCTCAAAACGAGAGGCACGATCCAAGTGCAATTATACCTATCAAACCAGCATT